>PVIC010013987.1:0-37240 GCA_004025085.1 Thryonomys swinderianus
CTCTAATCCTAGTTTTCTGAGGAATATCCACACTGATCTCCATAGCACTGTACCAGTCTACATTCCCACCAACAGTGGAGAAATGTTCCTTTTTCTCCACAACCTCGCCAGCATTTGTTGTTGGCTAATTTTGAAATACTAGCTATTCTTTGTGGAGTGAGGTGAAATCTCAGTGTTGTTTTCATCTGCATCTCTTGAATGACCAGTGATGCTGAGCATTTCTTCATATACTTCTTAGCTGTTTTTACATCTTCCTCTGAAAAGTGTCTATTCATTTCAGATGCCCATTTTTGAATTGGGTCTTTAAATTAGGAGGAGGCTGATTTTTTTTTACATTCTTTATATGTTCTAGGTAGTAGCCCTTTGTCTGAGGAACAGGTGGTAAAGACTTTTTCCCATATAATTTGCTGTCTTTTAACTCTGCCAGTGGTTTCTTTTGCTGTACAGAAGCTTTTTAATAGGATCAGATCCCATTTGTTGATTTCTTCTGCTAGTTCTCATGCTATAGAGGTTTTGTTCATAAAGTCTTTCCCCTAAGCCAATGTCTCCAAGAGTTCTACCTTCCTGTTTTCTAGAAGGTTTAGTGTTTCTATTTTAATGTTTAGGTCTCTAATCCACTTTGATTTTAGTTTAGTACATGGTGAAAGATACAGGTCTAGCTTCAGTCTTTGGCAGGGTAAAGCTCAGTTTTTCCAGCACTATTTGCTAAAGAGGCTATCTTTTGGCTCCTTTGTCAAAGATGAGGTGGCTTAGTGTATCTGGAGTTGTTCCTGGATCTTCTAATCTATTCCACTAGTCCTCAGGTCTATTACTTTGCAGTAACATGCAGTTTTTATCACAGTGGCTTTGTAGTCTAGTTTCAAGTTGGGGTTGTGATAACCCCTGCCATGTCCTTGTATACTAGAATTGTTTTTGCTATTCTAGGTCTTTTGTGGTTCCAGATGAATTTTTGGATTATTTTTTCTAAATCTGTGAAATAGGCTGTAGGGATTTTAATTTGAATTGCACTGAATAGCAGTTGTGAGAGTATAGCCATTTTGACGATGTTGGTTCTTCCTACCCAGGAATAAGGGATGTCTTTCCATTTTCTGATATCCTCTTCAATCTCCTTTTTCAGAGTGTTGTAGTTTTCAGAGTAGAGGTCTTTCACCTCCTTTGTTAGATTGATTCCTAGATATTTCAGTTTTATGGATGCTTTCATGAAAGGGTTTGACTCCCCAATTTCTCTCTCAGTCTGTTGTTTGGGTATACAGAGGCTATTGATTTTTGAACATTGATTTTGTATTCACTATGCTACTAAATTTGGTGATTAAGTCTAGCAGTTGTTTGGTGGAGCTTTTAGGATCTTCTAGATAGAGTATCATGTCATCAGCAAATAATGACAGTTTAACTTCTTTCTTTCCTATCTTTATTCCTTTGATTTCTTTCTCTTGTCTAATTGCTGTGGCTAATGTTTGTAGCACTATATTGAACAGGAGTGGTGAGAGTGGACATCCTTGTCTTGTTCCTGATTTTAGTGTGAAAGGTTTCAGCTTTTGACCATTGAGGAGATGCTGGCTGTTGGTTTCTCATAAACAGCTTGTATTAAATTGCGATAAAGTCCATCGATTCTGATTTTCTGTGGGGTTTTGATCATGAATTGGTGTTGGATTTTGTAAAATGCTTTCTCTGCATCTATTGAGATGACCATGTGGTTTTTGTCCTTGAGTCTTAATATACTGTATTATGTTTACTGATTTATGTATGTTGAACCATCCTTGCATCCCTAGGAAGAATCCAACTACATCAGGGTATATGATCTTCTTGCTAATTCTCTATATTCTGTTTGCCAATATCTTATGAAGGGTTTTTGCAACAATGTTCATTAGGGAGATTGGCCTGTAGTCCTCTTTTTGGGTTGGGTCTTTCTCTGGTTTTGGAATCAAGGTAATGGTTGCTTTGAGGAATGAATTTGGGGGTACTGCTTCCCTTTGGATTTCACTAAAGCATTTGAGAAGTAGTGGCATTAACTCTTGTTTGAAAGTTTTGTAGAAGTCAGTGGTAAAGCCATCAGGACCAGGGCTTTTCTTTGTCGGTAGGTTTTTTTATTACATTAATTTCACAGATTGTTACTGGGTGTTTAACATTTTTATAATTTCTTCGTTCAACTTTGAAAGCTCATATGTGTCTAGGAATCTATCCATTTCTTCTAGATTTTCCATCTTGCTGGAGCACAAATTTTCAAAGTTTATTATCCTCTGGACTTCCACTGGATCTATGGTGACTTCCTAATACAGCCATTTGACAACAGGCACAGCAATATTCTGCATATCCAGAAAAAGATCTCTTTCCATTTTCTGATTAATTCTTCAATCTCTTTTTCCAAGGTACTATAGTTTCCATTATAAAGGTCTTTTACTTCCTTGGATAGGCTGACTCTTAAGTATATAATGTTTTAAACTACTGTGAATGGGATTGTTTTTTCAATTTCTTTCTCAGTAAGTCATACATTTTTGAAGCAGCTTTAGCTTTTACACTTTTCTCGGTGATCAGTTTCTAATTAATCTTTGTGCCTGATGTGAAGAACCAAGGTACAGACTTTTTGAAATGTATATCCATTTCCAGTACTGTTTATTTTCCTACTGGATAATCCTGATACTTTGGTCAAACACTACTTACCCTGTTTTTATCTCTCTTTCAACTCTATTTCATTAACCTATGTGTCTGTCTTTGTACCATACTACTGTTTTGATTACTATAATTTTATAGTAAATTTTGATATCAGGTTATACAAGTCCTCCAACTCTCTTTTCAAAGGTATTTTTTGATAATTTGGGTTCTTTTTATTTCCATGTAAATTTGAGAATCTGTTGCCCACAAAAACTGTCTACAAAAATTCTTCTAAAAAATTGTTTTGGAATTTCATTCCAATTGTAGAGCAATTTGAGAGTTAAATGACAACTTAAAAATGTTGAGTTTTCTGAATCATGCATATCACCTACTAACGTAGGTATTAATTTGTTTTACTAATGCATTGAACATTTCACAAATCAATAAATATCTTCTGATAGTACTTTAAATGATGTGAATTTTATTTTGCAATTATTCTTTGTTAAATGTAGAATTACAATTGACTGTGTATATTGAAGTTCTATTCCAACTATTTTTTGGAAAGTTTGCTTAGTTCCTGATATTTTTGTAGTTTCTTTGGGATTCTTCACATGTACGATCCTGTTATCAACAAAGATAATTTTACCTTTTCTTTTAAAATCAAAGTGCCTTTTCTTCACCTGCTTTATTGACTGTCCAGGATTGTTAGCATAGTACTGAACAGAAGTGGTGAAAACAGACATTCTTGAATACAAGGAGAAAGGATCCATTCCCAATATTATAAAGTGAACTGTAGGTTTTACTGTAAAATGACTTTTATTAGAATACAGAAGTTCCCTTCTATTCCTAGTTTGCTAAGGAATTTTATCATGATTGACTATTTACTATTTTCAAGTGCTTTATCTCTGTCAATTGAAATAATCATATCATTTCCTCCTTTATTCTATTAATATCATTTTATTACATAACTGAATTTCAGATGTTAACCCAAACTTACATTCCTGGAACAAACAGGATATTGCTGGATATGATTTACTAGTGCTGTGCCAGTATTTTGCATCTATATTCATGGGTAAATTAAGCTTGGATATTCTTTTTTTAATATCTAGGATCAGGGAAATGCCAGGCTCATAAAATGAATTGGAGAATTATTTCTTCTTCCCCTAAAAAGATTTCTTGTAAGCCTGATGTAAGTTCTAATTTTGGTAGAATTCACCATTGAGGCCACTGTGTATTAAAATATTTTGTTTTGTAAGAAGATTGTGTTTAACTTTTTATCCTTAAATAATTTCAGGCATTCAGAAGAATTACTTTTGGTAAAGTAAAAACTCCCATTTTTCCTTCATCTGCATCTTTTAAGTTTAATAGTATGTATAACCTCAGTACAATGATCAAGAAAATTTTTAAATAACATTGTTGTAGTACTTGTGACTGAACTGCACACGTGACAAGGACTCCTCAGTGTTTCCCACTGGTCCTCTACTTACACTCTAGAATCTAATTGAGGTTTCCCAGTTGTGACAACCTGTCACATTTCCTCAGTCTTTCCTTGTATTTCATTAAACGTGATTTTGAGGCTTTAAAAGTGTTGATCAGTTATTTTGTTGAATGTCCCTCATCTTGGGGACCTGGATTGTGTAGTCTTGTGACTAGGTCCAGTTATGCATGACTAGGAAGAAAACATCTAAGAGGAAGTGCTCTTCTCTGTATCTTCTTTGAAGGCACACCAAATGTTACTGTGCTGTACTGATGATACTAACCTCAATATTCTGTATAGTACTTAGAAGGGAGAAAATATATTTTAAGAGTAAAAATCAGAGTGTACATGATAGTGATTAACATGGTGAAACTAAGTATTTTATAACATTTTTCCAACAGTGATACTTCATCATATGTTATTATTTATACTATCTGAACATGATAGGTAAATTTGAATTTCACATTGTGTTTTTTCAGTCTAACATTTGATTTAAATTTTGTAAGGATAATTTTTAGTCCAGGAGAGTGAAGTTTCTCCACAGTTGAAATTAACTTTTAAAAGCTATGTATTAAGTACAATGACTCAAACAAGGTAATATAGCTGGCTATTACTGTCAGTAGACCATGAACTATGAAATATTGATAATAACCATATTAATTGCTGATTTTGAATAAATAAATGTAAGAAATACTACTTTTGTGTAATAATTATACTTAAGTGGATAAACTGTGTATATTTTAGTTATATTCCCTCATCCAAACATTGTTGGCTCATCAACAGAACACACAGACATTTTCAATAATGATTAAATTCAATCTTTTTTATACTTGGCCAACTTTAATTCATCTAAAAATTATAATTTAACATGCTATTTTAAGTTTGTCAAAATCTGTTACATAACATTTTATTGAGTTGATTTATAACTTTTAAATACTTAGACACATGATATGAGTTTTGTTGGGATGCCTACTACAGGGCTGCCTGTATTAGAGATGGATTTGGAGATAAAAGTACATCAACACACATGCTCTGTGCTTCCCAAGTCTTCCACACCAGTACTTCCAGGAGGGTCCTGCTGCACTGGGAGCTACTGTCTCTACCCAGGGTTGACACTGACACCCACACCAGCTCCCCAGAGGGTACAGCTTTCCTGCTGGCCAGGAGGAGTCCTGGTATGTTTACCCTAAAAGCCCTGCTCCTGGCCCTGGGGTTCTGATTTATCTCCTAGAAGTTGCTGCCCACACTGGGCACTCCACAGCTATACTAGTTTTTGATGGCTGCTGTAACAAAGCACCACAGACTCCCCAACTTGGTGGTTTAGAACAACAGAAATGAGTTTTCTCACAGCTTGGGAGGCCAGAAGTTGGAAATCAATTCCACGAGGTCAAAATCAAAGTGTTGGCAGAGCTGTGCTCCCTCTGGAGGCCCTGGGGGAGAGTTTGTTCCTTGCCTCTTCCAGCTTCTCCTGTCTGCTAGCTTTTCTTGGTCTGCGGCTGCATTTTTCCATTATCTGCTTCAATGACCCATGGCTTCCTTCCTTCTCTGTGTGTCATCATTTTTTAGCAGCTTCTTATAAGGATACCTATGATAGTACTGAGAATCCACCCAGATACTGCATGGCAGTCCATCTAAAGATCTTAACTAAGTCATAGCTACAAAGGCCTTTTTACCAAATACACTAACATCTGCACACACAGGAATTAGGAGCCAGTACCTTTGGAGGCCATTGTTTAGTCTACTATAACACACACACACACACACACACACCACAACCTTGCCCATACTGTTATCAAAACTGTTTCAGTACTTTTCTCCCAGCTTAAAATCTATAGCCAAAATCTCCTTGAGCCAGTTCAAAATGTCACTCATGGCTTGTCCCAGAATTAACAACTCCCAAAATGACTAACAGTGGGATCAGTTCCTCTCCACAAAAGAAAAATTTTGCCCTGGCCACACCATGTGGCCTTGCCTTTTTAGTCCCCAAAACAAAACAAAAAATTATGAAACGATATAAATTTGCCAAGCATTGGGAAATACATGAGTCCTATCTGTGCTTATTTTGCTACATTATAAAAGTCATTTGAATTTTTAAAATTTTCTTTCTCCTACAAATGCCCTAATATAGCACTCTATATAGACACCTTGCTGCCTGGGACAGGGTCTGGCACTTGTGGCTTCCTTGCACACTCATCATTCCCACCATGGGCCTGGCCTACGAGGAAATGAAGGGATGTTTGTGAACTCAGATGTCTTATGCAAACTCCAGAGTCTGGAAATGTGGGTGGGAATTCCTTTCTAAAGCCAGGTTCTAACATAAGGGTTGCTCATAACAATTACAATAGATGAGGTCAAAGAGGAGAGCTGGGCTCTCACAGCAACTCATGACACACCTAGAGAAGCATTACTTCACCTACCAGAGCTGTGTTCCTTGCTGGTATGGACCCAAATACCTGTGGCTTAGCACTCATAGGAAATTATTCTAACCAAGTACATGAGAGAGCTATGTATGGTACAGAGTTGTGCACACTGATTGTTTCCAGTATCAGCAATTCCAAAACTAAGCAAAGTGACACCGTTCCAAATCATACCTTGCTGGTAAGTGGAAGAGCCAAGATCCAACTCAGAATTCAATTTTGATCCTACCTTCGGCAGCAAAAGACCACAGATAACCTTTCAGAATCTATGAGCTGGAAATAGGCATGTGTCTTCCTTTCACTGTAAGAATGTTCTGCTACTTCTTTAGCACTATGAATGTCTGGATCCAGGTTTATTGTATTAGAACTCTGTGTAAGGTAAGAGAAAACAGGCTCTGAACGAGAACCAAAAACAACATAACATTTTAAAATCTGTTTTCCATTCACAGATTTTTTTTTGGCCTACTTCCCAATTTTCATATATCCCTTCTAAAATATCTGTGTAATAATAAAATTAAAATAGTAAAATAGTAATAAATGGCTATTATTATTTGAACAAGATCATTTTCTTCCTATTTAGAATGATGCTCAACATTCACTGACAGAGATGGGCAGGTCTGTGTTGGTTTAATCAGCCCCAGCACCTGGAGAGCTTCTTAACGTTTACCAAACATTTTCCACTAATGCTCTCAGTTGACCCTCATGTCAGCAACACACTACAGAGGAAGAAAATGAATCTCAGAGGGGTCCCAACCTTGCCCAAGGTCACACAGTTAGGAAAAAGTAGAACAAGGATTTCAACATTTAACAAATCTGGAAATCTCCTGTGATTAAAAAGAAGTAAACAGCTTGCTTAAGAGCTACAAATTGGACAGTTTTCCAGGGAAAATATTCTAAGAAAGCATCAGAAAATGGGTGTTCTAAAAATAGGGGCACTGCCAAAATCAAACAGACCCACAGTAAAATTCTGGACTTGAAAGCTTCCATATTGGGATCGAATCCCACCTCTGCCATTGTAACACAAGCGATACTGCTTGGGATATAGAATTCTTATCTATTTGCTTTCTGCCTCACTATTCTCTTAACTTCAAAAGCACAGGAACCCCACTGATATGGCTCAGTTCCAACACTCAGTCCCACATCAGTAAAATAACAGGACCCTCCAAGGAAGCCCCTTCTCTGCACAGCTCAATCATTTGCAAAGAAGGAATAATGGAAATTACTCAAAGGGGCTCTTGGAGACCTAGTGAAAAAACAGTAAGGCTTCACATACAACAGAGATGTGAACTCAGGAAAAAGTGGCACTTCCGTCAATCCCTCGGCCTCTCACACAGCACAGTCCATCCCCGGAATGCACAATATCTGATCTCCAGAAGTCACACTGTCACACAGACGGGAACAGGAGTCTGGGCAGTGCTAGTGTGTGATACCACAATGAAAAATAGCATTGCCGTGCAGATTTTAAACCAGCTTCTCTTATCGTTACTTTTCTGCCAGTTGAAATCTCAGCCTCTCCAAAGGTCTGAGCGTTCCATCCCCACTGCCTCATTTAATGAATGTGTTTTTTGAAGGAATAAACATTTCTGCTTGTTGAGAAAACCAGAGATTTAGTAAATACACAATCATTTGATCAACTTCCATGCAAGGCTCCAAGATGACTGCTCAAGATTTAGCAAAAAATGACTATGAACAAAAATAGAGCACCCCTAACCTGATCCCTCTTTATCTGCTCAGTACGAAGAGGCAGCAGATTGGAATGGAAGTTGCTAGATTTTACTGTTCTGAGCTAAATTCTATCTCCATCACGTGTAGACATGAAAGTTAGAAAATGTCTTATCCAAGTCTCAATGTCCTTGTGTTTAGATAAAATCATGTACCATACCAAGAAAAGTAACTAGCTTATGGCAAATGCCATGCAAAAGGCATCTATAAACATTGGGCATCTATCATGTGCCAGGCACTCTTGTAGTCCCAGAGGATGCAAATAAACAAGACCTTGCCCATGGGGAGATTGTTATGGAGGGAGAGAAACAAACACATTAGCTATCTGCTGTGAATGACATGGGAGCCCCAAGGAGACAGACTCAACACAGCTTGGGGATTGGGAAAAGCTCCTGGAATAAATGGCACCTGGGCTTAACCTATGAGAAGGGTCTAGACTCAGCCAAGTCTAGGAAAGTAAAAAGAGCATTCTAGGCAGCATGAATGTCATAGTCAAAAGGCTTAGGAACTTGAAGTCAAACAGTGTATGTAAGTCCCAGAGGCGAAAAGGGTAAGCTTGTGAGTGGAGGGAGATGGAGTCAAAAAGGTAGGAACAGATGGTGTGAGAAGCTCATTGGCAACATTTCAAGGTGTACTGGTTTCCTAGGGCTGCTGTAATACATTGTCCAAACCTGTCTTATGGCTAGAGGAGTCCTCTGCCACAGTTTTAAAGACTGGGATCCAATACCAAGGTGTCTTCAGGGTTAGGTCTTTGTGGAAGCTCTGACACAGATCTGGCATGTGCCTCTCTCTGAGCCTCTGGTTGTGGATCCATCCTCCACCTCCATGTGGCATTCTGTGTGTGTGTTCCCAACTGTCCCCCTCCTATCAGGACACCAGTTACTGGAATAGGGCCCGCTCTCATGCAGTATGAACTTAGTTAAACACGATTACATCTGCAAAGACCTGTTTCCAGGTGAGTTCACACTCACAGGCACAGAGTTTAGGACTGGAACTTGCCTCTTTGGAGGACACAGTTCCAGCTATCACACATGCAATGGAGAGTGACAGGAGAATATGACTTAGGAAGGTCCCTCAGGCCCTGGCAGGAAGAAAGATGACTAGAGATTGTTACTTATAGTTTTGTTGCTTGGGTCCCTGGCAAATTCAGTCAAACATGTGATACAACACAACACACACACATACACATACACACACACACACACACACACTTGGATTTTTTGGTTGGGGGTACACACAAGTTCTATTTCATTTATAAACACTAGTTCTTTTATTTTTTCTACTCTTGCCTCTTAATCAGAATTCTAACAGGAGGCACCTGGTGTGCTCCAATCTGGGCACTTGGAGAAAGACTCACTTGCTCTGAGGCTGTCTGCAGAGGGCTGGGGAAGAACAGCAATCAGGGCCTGGTGTGGAACTTCATTCCCATCCAAGGGGATGGGTGGCCTTGTCAAGGTCTTGTTAAGGTTATCTGAAGAGGGGCAGTGTCCTCTGTGGAAGTGACCAAAGCCTATCCAAAGTGACCTCATGACCGCACTCCTCTCCCTCTGATCTCCTGCTGATGCCCCATGGCGAGGATTGTAGGAAGTGTAGGAAGTGTAGGATTGAAGTGTGCCACATACTCAGGATCACAGAGCAGAAACCAGGACAGGGGCAGGAGTGGGTCTGAAGAGGCAAACAGAAAATCCCTAGAAAGTCTTACTTTCCTTCCCCAGGGCTCAGAATCTGATACCCCCAAAATATGACATCTTGATGCACTGAGCATTTTAAACTGAAGGAAAATGAGAAAACTGTAAAGAACATCCCTTGCTGCCCTCCCCTGGCCTCTCTCCCCTGAAACAGACCATTAAGAGCTCTCTGACTTGCCCCAAAGTAAGTCATAGGCTGTCTTCTCATGGGTGTCCTGCCTGGTAGCCAGAGGCCAAGCAGAACCTGGAGTCCCCCTGATTTATTACTGCTCAAGAACACCCATTTGTCCCCCAGGCCTACTGCTCCATGTCTATCCACAAAAACAGTTTTCCTTGGGTCTTTGGGTTTTTGAGTCTTGGTTCTTAAAGATTCTTGTGCTGACCAAACTTACATAATTAAAGTGGATATTGTTTACTCTTGTTAATCTGACTTTTTAAAGAAGTGTCAGCCTGGAATCTTACCATGTGTGGGAAAAGAAATCTATTCTCCCCTACACCATCCATCCTGATTTCTTGTTTTACTTTCATGCTTTTATTTTTCCTAATCTTTGCCTATGTGTTGGCCATCTCAAATCTCTCCTTTCTAGGATGAAAATACATCTGTAGAGAAAGACTTTCCTGTCTGTGTCACCATGGTGCTCTCTGTCTTGGAGTTTGTAAACCACATGTGACAATCAGTTGAGTCACCCTGAACAGTCACAGCAACTAGCCCACTGTGGATCAGACCCCTCAGTGCACAAGGCCTTAGCCTCTCAGTGTGTCACAGAAACATCTCGGGCGCCCCATCTCCATGGCTTTCTTGAAACATGCTCACAGCGAGTCATCCTGGCACCCAGTGTTCTTGACAGATGTTGCCAACTGCAGGATTTGGGAGAAGAGAGGGAGAGAGTGGCCTGGATGGAGAACTCTAGCAGGCAGAGCAAAGGGATACAGCTCTTCATCTGAAACACAGTAGACTATTTCATACACACACAGCCTGAGACAATTATTTCTCCCCCTGCAACCCCAACTAACTGCAGTATTCAGACCCAGGCACAGAATGGCAGAGCTAGAGGGGACCCTAGCGATCACGTGGCCCATGCCCCTTGTAATCATATGCATAGGAAGAGGGTCTGGGGGTGGCAAGGCCATGGGAGGTCACAGCTCAGGTTTGACAAGTGCTGGTCCCTTCACACAGCCTGCCACCTCTCTCGTGGAAGGTGGCTGAGGACTTGCTGTGTGCAAGGACCCAGGTTGGGAAATGAGGTACCATGGGGCCGAAGCTGGTATGAGCTTGTCTTCTGGAGTCTATGGAATAAAAGGCTTTCCACGTGCTATCACTGATCCTCACTGCTGCCCTGCAAGGTACGACTACTCAAGTCTAGAAGAAAAAGGGACCCAGCCTAAATGCCACTCTTTTAAGAACTGGGAGAACAAAGAAAATAAGACGACCTTCTGTGTGTTAGGCACTTGATGGAGTAGGATAGTCTTCATCAAACCTAGAGGAAGATGTTGGTTGGGACCTGATGGAGATGCTAATATTTCCAAAGAAGAGAACAGAATTTTCCACAGGGGCTTGGGCAAAATCTAAAGGAGATGCAATAAGTAACAGAGCTCCATCTCCAGGAAAGCTCTGCAGAGAGCCCAACTCCCTTGTGGCTTCTCCACTGTTTCCTTTCAGGATACAGGAGAAAAGCCTGTTCATCTGATTGAAAACTGGAGTTTTGTTTTCAAACTGGTCCTCTGACCACCAACTGAGTCTGACTATCAGCAAACTGGACTCAGATTTTGATAAGCAGGAGGCTGGGCCCTCTGGGGCCCTTCTGCAAGGGCTTTCCTAGGAGATAGGTCACATTTCCCCTAAGGGAGGTGCACTCACCAGGGAAGTTCAGGTGGAAAGAACAGGGCCCAAATCAGATGATCCTAATTCAAGCCTTTACTTCACCAGTTAATGTTTGGACTTTGAGCAGATCACTTATCCATTTGGAATCTCAGTTTTCTCATCTGTGCAAGGGGAAGGATTATAATATAATCCTTGTCATAAGTCTATAAGGCACCAATTGATATTATGAATTAAAATGCTTAAGTAAATTCCTTGCAGTTAGCACTCTGATTGCTATTATCAGCACTATTACACATAGTACGTATTGCATAATTGTTATTAGTACGAGTAATAGCCAATTACACTGCTTGCTTGGTTCACAATAGTCATTATAAAGGTTTTCCCTGGAGAACATTATCTTAAATCAACTATTTTTCTGAATCTAAAGGAGACTATATGTTCCTCAGGGGAAAAGGAGAAACTACTGAACAGATTAAAGAGAAAACTACAAACATTCATAATCCCACAATCCAAAGATAAGCACTATTAATATGGTGTGTTTCTCTTAATTATTTTCTGCATGTGAAAAGATAAATTTCTTATAAATAACATTGTACTTTGCATACATGGCTATTTTCCAAAGAACTATGGTACTAAATGCACCATAATTATACCGCCACTGTCTTATGTTTAAGCTTTGGGGCTTTTCTGCTATTTTTGCTCTTATAAATCATGTCATCATCGAATTCTTTGTATAAAACTATGTCCCATGCTTCTCATCACTTTCTGGAGGTGAACATGCTCTTTGCAGAACTTGTGAATCAAAGGACATAAATTTAAGTCCACACAAGATTTCTCAAATTAACTTCCCATAAGGTACACTGAGTTATCTTCCCATCATTGGAATATGAATATTCATTTTAAAATCTTTCCTTTCAAAGGTGAAAATAGCCTTTGTGGATTCTCGTTGTTTTAATTACTAGTCAGCTTGATGGGCATTGATGGGTCTTTTTCTAGGAACCAAATGTTCACACCTTTGAAATTTCTCTTGTATTTCATGGTTTTCTTATCACTGAATTTGTTAAGTGTGACATTTCCAACAAGTATATTTTTTGGATTATGGCTTGTCTTTTAATTGTTAATGATATCTTGAAATATACATTTTATTTATATAGTTAGAAAACTTAACATAAGCTATAGTTAAGACTGCCTTTATATATATACATATATATATATACATATACATATATGTATATATATATATGTATATATACACAACTGACTCAAATACCAAACTCATATTATTCAAGAAAACTCAATAGATCTACCTACGTCATATATATTTAAACAAATAGGGCAGTTGTAGATAAAACATACAGTCAGAAGATATAAACTTACATGTACATTGGTGATTTGAGAAAATCTATTGTATGCACAGGATCATTATATTCATTCTGTTTTGTGTGATATGGTTTTAAATTTTTCCATAATAAAAAGCCTGAAACATTATTGTGTTGTCTGTACTCCTTAGGTAGGCCTGTACAATCTTCTGGACTTCTGCCTTGCTATCTTTCAAGCTTCTCAGATACATGATTCCTACTTTATGAACAAATTTCAGATTCCTATAACTTTTGGTCACCTCTTCTACTAAAATGCAATGCAGAAGAAGTTTTTTAAAAAACCTTTGGGATTGTTGAAAGGAGGAAATGAAATAATGCAATCTGGTATAAAACATAGTGCCTGGCACATAGTAGATACTCAGTAAAGAACTTCATTTATCATTATTATTATTACTCTTCTTTCAATGTCTATATTTCCTGTTGTAAGAATTGGATGCAAATCCTGGGTGGTTAAGCAGAAGAGACATTGATTGTGAAGAAATCATTCAGGCTAGAAGACAAACTGAAGATGAAACAGGAGCACTGCTCAAAAGCCTAGCCAGAGGAGAAAACTGTGATGGCTCAGTCTTGCTGGTCACAGGTGACACCAGCCCTCGCCACCATCATCCTGACAGTATTACTTCAGTGCCAAAACTAGACACCTCTGGGCACACCACAAAACTATAGTTAGAGCAGTGGACAGACTGAAGTATGAAGTTTGCTCTGCTTTCAGCCAGCATTTCAGCTGGAAAGAGCTTGACTTCATGGGACAAACAAACCAAATCTTCTCTCCTGTAGGGTCCCAGCCATTGATGGTCTTACCAGTATGGAGACAGGTATCCTCCTTATTTAAATTCCAAAATGATACAAACTTAAAACCTAGACAACCCACTGAAGAAGTTCTGAATTCCATCTATACTTCCCCCTGCCTCATTTTATTAGCAATTTCTTTGGACCGTAGTAGTCAAGATTAATTGCCTTATAAAGTACAGTCTGCTCCTGTTTGACCACTGTGCCTAAATAGCCACAGAGCAACTGGACTTCCTGCCCAGTGGAGCCACTGTTACATGTCCTGATGAAAGCACCATGTCACAAGTGGGCAGAACTCATAGTCCCAAGGATGAGAGCACGGTTTCCAAAAAGGAAGACCAAGCCTCAGAAATTCATTCCTGCTTTTACTCCTGATTCCCATTCAGGAACTCTGAGAGCAAATCCTCAGAAAAGGGGCCCCAGAGAGGAGTACACACCACACCCCCAGGGACAGACAGCACTCCAACCTGGCCACTGGCACTGAGGAAGAACAGTCAGTAAATCAAGGCAATGTGCTAAGTGCTTAGGCGGTCCAATCCCATTGGCACTTAGAGTCATAAGGAAGTGACTCCTTGGTCAGTGGCTAATTTATAATGTAAAAATGCCTTATCAATTAGATTGGCAGACTTTTTAAGACAAATTACAAATGCAGAAATCCCCCATGACACTGAGGTAAAGAAGAAGATCCCAGATGAGTTGACCCTTCCCAGGCCCTGTGACCTTTGGTGTCCCACCTGAGAAATTGCCCTGTCCAACACAGGAATACTGGGAGCCCAAGCCCAGGTTGCTGAGCACCCAGTGCAGAGGTCTGGAGGAGCTCTGGCTTCTCCCATAAAATCCTGATGACTTGACTCCACTGGACCCCAAAGGGGGCCTGTTGCCCAGCAAGTATTCTGTTAGCCCTGTTTGATGTGGGGAATATGTGGGGTTAAGGAATGTTGGTCCCCTGAACCTACTGACTGTGGGCAGAATAGAGTGTCTCAGCACACAACTGGGGAAATGCTGAGATATAGAAAGCAAGAGCTGAGGCAAAATCACAATAATCAAAAGCCTGGCCAAAGGAGAAAACTGGAGCCACATCAGCCCTGCTGGTCACAGATGACCTCTAGAGCACACAGGACTCACCTAGAGATTAGATTAAATGACAGATGTAAAGTATCCATCTCATAGCAAGTATGCAGTGAAAACCATGCTTCCATACTTCTAAATCTTGCTAGGGTGACAAGTTTGTCTGCTCACATAGACATTTTACAGACAAAGGACCTGGGGCTCAGAGAGGCCAAACTGAATGTTAGTGAAAGCACAGCTAGGAAGTAGGGGTAACTATGAAGGGAACTGACCTTGACCTCCTGGCTCCAATTGAAATCAACTTGCCTCCCTACTTCCCAAGACACTCAGCCTCAGCCTGGTGTTACTCACCCGCCAGCTGACATATCACAAACACTGAGTCACAGCTTCCCCTCCCCTCAGCTGCGTCAGCATCACAGTGGGCTCTATCCCAGTGTGGTGGACCCACCCTCCGCTGGAGCCCCTTATGGGAAGGCATAGGGCCAACGCTGCCAGGAACCAAGAGAGCAGGTAGGTATCTGTGCTGACCAGCCTGCCCCCATCCAGGGACCCACCCCGAACAAGCCGGAGGAGTGGAAGGCGCTGCCAAGGACCACATCTGAAAGATAATATTTGAAGAGTGAAAAGGTTCTCCAGAGAATGTCAAATCCCTGGAATGAGTAAGTTCCTGAAGTTCTTGAGCCATGACTCATGCTGGATGGGCCAGGCACAAGCTGCAGATAGCGGGAAACAGACAGCAGGAAATAAGAGCTAGACGGCACAGTTGGGGATCATCCTTTCCTTTAGCGATGAAGAAACTGCAGTTCAAAGCCGAAGACTGACTTCCCCAGAGTCACATGGCTAGTAAGGAACAGCACTGGAAACTGAACTGATGCTCAGTGTGTACTGGGCACTTACTATGGCCTGGGGGAGGTGCAAGTATTAAGAACAGGATGATAAACAGCACAAGCCCATTCTCTCTCTTCTCCAGAGCTGATCTGTTAACAGAGAAGATAACTGAACAAAGAATTCCAGAAAGCAAAGATAATGCTATGAAGCAGGGTTGAGAAGAGATCAGCCTCATCCAGTCTAGGGGGGACAAAAACGGAGTCCTGGGTAAAGTCAGGATTCAGCTGGGGGCTGGACACTAAGAGTAACTAACCAGGGAAAAGGATATTAGGCAAGGAAGGTTCACAGAGCAGTCTAAGATGGTGCTGCTATGATTTATCAGAGCCTCACTTGCTTTCACATGGAGGAGGAGAGAGGCCGATGCATCTACATCTAGACTCTGGGGCTTTAGGACCCCGGGCCCAGGGTTCCCCTGTGACCTCTGGGAGAAGAGCCAACAGTGGCACTTGGCCCATACATAGCCTGCATTCTTGTGCATTGCCCCTGACTCAAGAGCACCATCTGGGGCTGGGCTTTGTGGAAATACAGTACCCAACTTTTACAGACTCTTCAGTTTCTTCTGGATTTGTTTCCATATTGACATTGCAAAGTATTTTTTTAAGTTCAGCACTATGTTTATAATACTGAAAATTTTAGTTTTAAATAAAAATTCATATTTTACTGCAAACAATTATAACTATTGAGATCTACTGAACATCAGGTTTGGTTGATTTATATGCAGCATTGAATGTCTGCAAGGTCCCTGCAAGCCGCCTCCCTCTTCTACAGACGAGTCCTAGTGAAGCTTAATGCAAGAGCAGTCTGGCACCAGCAAGGGTGCTGGAGGCCTGTCCAGGCCTGCCACCACCCCATGGCAGATGCTATAGAGGCCTCCCACAGACAGTCGATAGACTGGAGGGAAACAAGGTGCCAAAGAGTCCCCCGTCCATTGACACTGGAGCTATGAGCTTCCTTGGGCATGGCGAATGGGTCTTTGTGGTTATCCTACAAAGACAGCCTGGGTAGCTCAGATGACACCTGGCAGAATTCACCTTCCCCACTCTAAGCCTGTACATCATCTCCACCCTGAGCAGACATTACTAGAATTCTGTTTTCTTGTCCTGTAACCTTCGTTCTTCTCCTCTCTGAGTCCTAGATAGTCCCATACCAGAGAACCAGGATGTGGCCCTGTGGCACTGATCACTACCTCTGCACCCTTAAATGTTACTTTATTTAATCTGAATTGTTATTGTTTTCTCCTTTATGGATGTAAAATAAGTCTCGGAGAGCCCCTGGCTCCAATCCTGGCTCTGCCATTCATCAGCTGTGTGCCTTCAAGGTTGCTCTCAGTGTTGCCCGCCCCCTAGCCATTTTGGTTGCATCTGTTTCCCAGGGATTAGAGGACTGACAGAAGTCACGTCCCCTTTGTGTTTTTCCTTCCTCCTTTCTAAGACAGAGCACCTCCAGTTATTTTTTATTGCTCTTACAGTGTAGTGCTCGAGCACACAGCCCTGCAATTATAACAACCAGGATTTGCCCCCAACTATATCATCATTTTTACCTTTCTGAATGTTAAGTTTCTACCTGCCTGATGTGGCATACTCAGAATACCATCCCACTGCATTGAGGTAAAGATTAAATAATTCAACCAATATTAGCACTTAGCACCCTGGCACACTGTAGATCTTAAAAAATGCTGCCATGGCTGCTGCTGCTGCTGCTACTGCTACAGGTTTAGAATATCTTCTCCCACTCATTTCAGATGGACTCCAGCCAGTTTGTTAATGCTCATGTTCACCTACGTGACCATCAGAACCATACCTCCTATGGGCTGCCATGCTTTTTAGATACCATAGTCTGCCCTGCCAATCCAGATCCTGCCTTTGGAGAAAAAGCCAGGGTGTGTGAACAGGACCAGGGTCACATACTTCCAGGAACCTATGCAGGCTGTGCTGATAAACCACAGCTCAAGAACTGAAATAAATAAACTCATGTTTACTCTGAGTGCTGGAGGAAAGGCAACAGTCTAATTGAAACCCCAAGATTTTTGTTTCATTAACTCTTTCAGAGAAACTGTTAGGGAAAATTCCTATCCCAAGAAGATTAGTGTTTATAATTCTCAGGAGCAGATAGACTTAAATGAATACCATGATTCCTCATAGCACTTTCCCCAGTCTTCCTACATATAGGCATTGGCCTTTATTTAATTCTATGTATCAAGAGAGATTAACCAACTCTGCTCAAGCTCTGAAGGTCTTTGAGGCACTATAACACAGAAAATTAAACTTTAAAAATTTGATAGCAGATGGCACAGTGGCCCACAGAACTCTGCTGCATGTGATCATAGGGACCCAGGCTCACAGAGGGTCTGCCATCTTCTCTGCGTCTGCTACTTTGCCCTGAGGATCAAGATTTAGCAAATGAGTTAAAAGAGGGAGCTGTGTGTATAGCCAATGTTTTGTGAGCTATGCCTGCTGGTCTACAAGTGGCATGTTCTTCATGGTGTGAAGACCAGGCAATGTAGGAGATAACTTGTACCCAAGAACAAAAGGAAGTGAATGTGCTGAGCAACTGGCCAATGTGCCATGGGCAGCATTGTGATCTGCTCAGTGTTCAGGGAAATGTACCCTCTAATTGATTATAAACATAGTCAAACATCCTGTCCTTTGCCTCAACTTTTTCTTCTGGACTAGCTTCTGGCCATGCCTTCCAAAAATCAAAGTCCTATTTAAGTATTTTTCCTAAACAATAAAGAATTTTCCCTCAAAAAAACATCAAACCTGCTTCCAAATCTAGAATTTATAAATATTTCCTGTTATTTTTATGTGTATTTTTGTTCTCCCATATAGAAACAAATGTTTAAAAAAATTACTCAAAACCCTAAAATTTCATTAATCATAACGTGTTTCTTTCTTATATATTTTCAGATGCTGAATGTTGTGCAACATGTGCAGTCATCTTTTTAAGTATTTCTCTGAAGCTGAGGTTGAAGAAGGTTAAGTGATTTGCCCAAGGTCACATGGCTGGGAATCAGTAGGGCCAGATTTGTGACCATAACATAATCCCAGAGCCAGGGCTCTCACCAGTATCCCTTGTACTTTTGCCTCCCTTCTTACCCCTGTTTACTGTGTGAATATCTGCAACAATCAATCATGAGATGCCCGCTCTCCTTCATTGAGTGTTAGCTCTGGAAGATAAGGAGCCATATTTGATCTCTCTTTGCCTGGCCCATAATAGCTGTTTAACTCTACCAATCAAAGAAATAAACATTTGTCAGACGCTGATACTGAAAATGGTCTAAGTGGCTTCTGGGGCAGATTGAAGCCAAGTCACAGTCCCTCTCTCTATTTCACAAAGCAACCAAATCACAGACTTTGGGGCCTAATAGGCCTGAGATCCCACTTCATCTCCACCACTTTAGCACTTTGGCAAGCTACTGAGCTTCTTGTTTTGTGAAATCCACATGAGTCCCAGCACCACATAGTCAATACACAGTATGGATTACATTATTGCTAATATTGTCACCATTGCTATTGCTGACTTCACCGAATTATTTATAAGAGAACAAAACTTCTAAGGTCTGGGAACATAAAATAGGTGGAATTTCGGGTGGTTTCTTGTGACCTTCAGAGAGCAGAGTAGAGTAAGTACTCTTTAGGGGAATTCTTGACCCTTCTAAAAATCCCATTAAACCTAAACACACATCTGTTAGCACACACCAAGCATGTAGTCTCTGCTTTCACCCAGAATTGAGTAGTACAAGGAGGAATATTATATCCAGTAACTCATATGGAACTATTTATCCCCAATCACTTTGTGCTTTTCCTTAAACTTTTCCACAGTCTTTGGTTTCAAAGGCCATTTTGGAACGACTGAATTTCCTTGCAAAGTAAGCCCCCCACCACCATTAAAAAAATGTTCTAGGAAAATCTCCTTGGGGCATAGAGTCTATGAGTTTCCAAACTTGCTTTTCCCTGTCTTCCTTTTACTTTTAAATAAAAATTGCCCAGGAAACCAATGTTCATTAAGAGTGATGGGGGGTGTGATATGACTGAGTTGAAAGAGGCTTGTGGCTCACTGTTTAACAGAATCCTTTTAGGAGAATCTCAAAGATCAGAGAACATGAAGAATGAGAAGCCACCATGTGATCCCATAGCTCTAGCTCCTCATTTTGATATAGAACTGAGGCCCAGAGAAGATGTATTAATTATGCAAAATGACACAGCAAGTCACCCAGAGCTGAGACTAGAACCCAACTCACTGAAATCCTGGCTGAATTAGACCAGGTCTTATAGAGAGAATGAGACAGGAGTCACAATGCTTTCTTAGGAGATACAAGCCCAGGCAGTGTGACTGAAAAGAAAGGAAATGAGGAAGGGAGGTAACAGCCATGAGTAGCAAAAGGCAGAAGCCTTCCACCTACTGCCAGTTCAGAGATACGCAGCACCACAATCTAGAGGCAGATGGACTTGCAATAAGACGTTCAAGAGCTACTGAAAGAAGCTAGATCTCTTGTCTGGAGAAACTAGACATTGCATTAGCGCTGGCCAATAGCAAACAGTGAGTTAGTGGAGACATAATCCAGTTAGAAGAACATTATATATACACTACATTGGTTCCCCTGCTAGGTGACCAGTGCCTCTCAACCTGCCCACATTTTTCAGTTTTGCACTGAAGGTTCCTCTTCCCAGCAAACCATTCAGTCCCAGGCAAACTGAATCAGTTGGTCAGCTGACCCCAGAGGACCAACATGGCTCAACTACATACTATTCTTCCTTCTTTTTCCTCTCCTACTTCCCTCAAGGTACTTCTTGGGAGCATCATCCAGCTAAACAATTGGTCCCTCAGATTTCATCTAGGGAACTGAAGTGCCCAGCACACAGTATGCTCTTGGTAAATGTTATGAATAATTACATTAAAACAACATAACAAAGCCTCCCAGTTGCTTTGGAAGCTAGAAGCTAAGTAAGCACCAAAGTCTCCAGGGGGTTCCTTAGCTTGCCCTGTCTGTCAGCAACTTGAAGAATTTGCATCTGGTTCTGCTCACACTGGGTCACAGAGTGATACTCTGGTTTGGAGGTGGTCTGAGTGTGTTCCCCAAGTGTTGAGCATGAGAAGCTAGGTCCCTATTGTGACAATGTCATGTTTAGAAGTGAGGACCTTTAAGAGGGGGAGCCTGCTAGGAATTATTTGTGAACACTTTTTTAGGAAGAGATTAAGGTAGTTCTCAAAGGATCCTGATAAATTTCATGAAAGCAAGACTGACTCCTCCATGCCTCCTGGCCTGCTATCTACCATGTGACTTTTCTCTCATACACACTATCATGAGGACTGACAAATAGGATCACTTGACCTAGGACTTTCAGCCTTCAATATCATGAGCTAAACCTTTTTACTGTATATATGACCAATCTTGAGTATTTTATTATAGAAATGGAAAACAGGCTAAGATAAATGGTAAATGAGATTTGTAGGCCTACCAGATATATGTACATAACAGTATTTTTCCAAGTGCTATAACTAGGGAATTTTGTCACCCAAAAGAATAAGTTAAGAATAACTAAATTACCTATAGAATTAAAAATTACATGTCATTTATCATAGTTTATTTAAATTCTATTTATTTTTAATAATGTGGAGTCAGAATTCCTCAATGTGATCAGCGATCCACTCCCAAAACATGCTGGGTGGAGAAGAGAGATTTGCTCAAAATGCTGATTCCAGAGTCCCACTACAGACTCCGCCTACTGAACACTGCCCAAATGAGGCCTGGGAATCTGCACATTCAGCTATCTCTCCAAGGAACTCTTGAGAACATTAAACTTTGGCAGTCACTGCTGTCAATATTGACAGAGGGCCTGTGATCCACTCTCCCAGTTTCTCATGGCACAACCAATGACATTTGTCCAGTTTTGTGTAACCCAATGGGTTTCTCCCCCTTGCTCTACCTGGTTTCTGCAGTTTTCCTTGCAAGAGCCCCTTCTGCCGCCATCCTTTGTCCTGACTTTGATAGCCTGTGCTATCAGTCTCTGCTTTAGAACTTCTCCAAGGTTCACTGTAAATCCAAGCCATTATCCACTGTGTGGTCACAGAACATACCCACTGCTAATGATGAATTACCATGACTGGCATCTTTCCACTCTCCTCTGATCTGGGCCTATGTTCCTAGTTTTGGATGCAGAGAAAGGACAAGACATGAGCCATGGTGCCCAGGCTACTATGATCAAAAAATGTTTTCTTCCATATCTTTTTGGTGGTAAGAGAAGTTTGTTTCCAGAACCCAAAGAGAAATGGATTTTCCATGACCACTCCCTGATGACACCCATAGCTGGCTACCACCACTGCCTTACCATGCTCAGCTGAAACAGCCCCACCATCACTCACTGATCACACAATTCCCACCATGGAGGCTCCTCATATGTTTTCTGGGTACACATAGGTTTTCCTTACCCACCTGTGGCCTTTTTAGGAGGAGCATCTTATCATGTCTGATTGGATCTTTTATTCCCGAACAACAAACCCAAAGCTCAACCATGGAAAGTGTTCCAACAAACCTTACTGAATGAATGGTAGGTTTCTGTGCCAATAATTTTATTTTACCTTATTTGTAGTATTTACCATTATCTAAAATTAGCAAGTTTGTTTATTGGCATACTCATTTTTTGAATACACAAATATAATAATAACAATAATAGTCATGTAAACCTTTGCTAGTTTCATGGGTTGAAATGTACTCTCCTAAAATTCATGTGCTGAAGTCCTAACTCTCAGTTACCTCTTAATGTGATCATATTTGGAGATACAGCCTTAAAAGAGGTAATGAAGTTAAATGAGAACTTTAAGGTGAACCCAAACCAGAGGTGGCTATTAAACTTAAAAGAAGATAAAGACTACGTGAAAACAAGGAGAAGATGACCATGTCCACACCAAGCAGGAAGACCTTGGATGACACCAACTCTGCCCACACCCCGATCTCAATTTGTGACCTCTAGTCCTGTAAGCCATCCAAACCACACAGCCTGTGGTGTTTCATCCCAGCCACCTCAGCAAACTAATGCAACAAGAAAGAAGTTCATCTGCCTTGGCCATTTCTCCATCCCAACTTCCCAAGATGGTTCCTGTCACATAGTAGGTGCTTAATAAATAATTGTCCAGCAAACATCTGAAAATAAAAGTAACTTTTAGATTTCACTAAATGCACATGCTGTTTTGCCTGTATGAGTCTTTGAAAGTGCTATTCCCAGTCTAAAACACCTTTCCCCCTTGTCACATCCAAGCAAAAAGATATGATTTCTCCTTCAGAACTCAGTTTGGACTCCCATTCTCTGTGGAAAATCCTTAACCTCACTGGAAAGAATTGACTGTTCACCTCTCTATGTTAGATTTTTTGCACTTTTAATTTTGTGCACTTTCTTCTACATCACTGTGTCCACTGGGTATGAGCTTTTGACTTCAGAATGCACATTTGTGTCTGTTTAGTGCCCTCAAATACAGGGTCTTGCAAAGAGAAGATCCCCAATCATTAAGGCACCGAGTCCTTTGATTTACAGAGTCCCAGTCTGCAAGTGACTCACTTCTGTTGTGAGACAGATCCATTAACACATGGGTCCGGCATATTCAATAGATATTTATGGGATGGGGATTAGTTTATCAATTTTTTTCATCACATTCTGTCCTTCCTAATTAATGAGTCCAATTTTTTCAAAGCAAAACTAAACCCTAACTCTCCTAGAATGCCTATGCTAACTGTTCCCAAACTCACTGAGCCTATAGGATTACAGAGTACAGCTCATCCTAAGGATCATCAACCCAACCCAGACAGGTGACCTAGGACAACTTAGAACATATCGTGACTCTGATGGTGTCACCGGCAACAGCCAGGCTCCTTCCAACCTGCACTAACCTAGCCCAGGAAGGCCACTCCACCCCCCGGGTGCACGATGAGCCTGCCTTGATAGCCACAGCCTGTGTTTTCCCTTAAGCAACAAAATCCACAAATAAAGAAAACACTGACTGGAACCATCTGCCCTCCCCCAAAGCTTGAAAGAATCTGCATGTGGACTCCCTAATCCTCCCCTCTCCTTTTTGCCAGGAATGAATTTCATCTGGAGGCAAAATTAGGGGGACTGCAGGCAGAGAGGGAGCAGAGAGAGGTAGGCCAGACACATCTGGACAGCTTTTCTTTCTGAATTCAGAAGACTGGAGGGAATCACTTTCTCCCCCTGACAAAGGAAATGGCCCATGGTCAGAAACTGATGACTTGCAAATCTCATGCAAGCAAAGAGGTTATTGTGCCTGGAGGTCTTTGGGGCCTAGAAAAAAATAAAGAGCAAATGATTGAAATGGGGCAGCTGTGTATGGGACCAGAATCCGCAGCACCGGCACCAGTCAACACAGCCAGCTGTTCTGGAGGTGACACTGAGAGCCAGGGTCCCCAGGATCCATTCACCTGTCTATCCATTCAGCTACTCAACACACCATCGGAACACAGATTTCAGACTCTCTTCTCTGTGAGCCCCATGAGGAAGGCTGTCGCATATATAGTAACGTGCAGCCCATCCCTTACAAAGCAATTATCTAAATACAAGAACAGATCCACCAGCAGGTACTGCAAAAGAGGGTTTAGAAAACATTGTTAACTTGACAGTGAACTTAACTCTGGAGGAGATGGTAGTGGCAAAATTTCTTTAACCAAACTGGTTAAGTTCTTTTAATTCTTCTGAAGTAGGCCTCAACTTCGGACTTCTATGTTTCTCCTTGTAGAATATAGTTGTAGCAAGAATTCTGCTAGTCATTTTAGAGAGAATTCTCTATCCTTCATCCACCTTGAATGTCTGAACAAATTGGTCATCTCTGCCATCCCCAACTTTGGTACCTGTCATCTGGCTTGCCTTGTACAAGAATCCTATGAAGTTAGCAAGAATCCTGCTTCAGTCCTAATGTCTTCTCTTACTAATTTTCCATTAGGTACCCTCCAACCTGCTACCTTAATTCTAACTCTCTATATTTGCTTTTTTTTGTTGTACCAGAACTGAGCCCACCTCCATACTGAGGTCTCTTTTCTGCTACTGCAATAGTTCCCTTAAAAAATACCTGCTCTTACTGTTTTAGCTACTGTCTAGTTTTTAACTGCAGTGTTAAAAGATAAACTTGGGCACATTAAAGCTTTAAAAATGCTTATTGGGGCACTCAGCAATTCATGAATTGGGCAGCACCAGACCACAAGTAGTTCAGGACTCTACCAAGGAGGCTTGAGGGGAAAACTTTTACAAGGTGTTCACAGGAACAGAAGGAAAAACAGTTGATTGGTTAAAGTGGAAAATCTGTAGTTAGAGGTTAGTTGGCAGTCTCTGGTTGGTGACACTTAAGTTTGTTTTTGCTGTTTACACCAAGTTGGATTTTGGTTTGCTTACTTAGCCAAGGGACTGGAGGCATCTCAGTATAAAGGCTTCCAACTGATTATTTTAACAGTAGCATTAGGCAAAACCTGGAGAAGAGTGTACATCCCTGGATGCTGATGATTGTCCATTCAGCCTAACAGAAATCCTACAGTACAAAGGTATATTCCTGTGAAAGATAGTGAAATTGTGGCAATCGCTTTCCCATCACAAAAGGACACAATACCTGACACCTATAACTTAAAGATGAAGTTCAATTGGCTTCCAGTTGCCAATGAGTTCAATCCAAACTCAGCTTGCTCCAAAGCAGAAACAGCATGTTAGAAAATTGTTCAACTGCTGGCAGTCAGGAAGCAAAGAGAGAAGGGAGAAGTGGGGCCAAGAAGACACTCTTCTAAGTCACAAGACTAGTGATCCACCTCCAACCAGATCTCAGCTCGTAAAGCACACTGCTGTACTGAATTCATCTATGGGTGAATCTCCTGGTGAAAAGAGCACCCTTACTATTAACCAACTTCTAAACACATGGGATGTTGGAGGCATCTTAGATCTAAACCATAATAGGTGTACTTGGGGAAGTAGAGTGAGTAGGTAGTTGGCTATGACCTACTCTTAAGAAATACAGTAAAGAGCAACAGGAGAGAAGCATATTGAAGGAAGCTGGGGCCACACTGGGACTACATGGCTTGCATCCACACCTGCAGTCTTTTCTGAATGGTAGCCAGGCTTACAGATATGATGCCAGGAAAGCAAGGGAAAATCTGAACTCTAAAGTCACCTCTTACAAGTTGTATTTGAAAGTTCTTGTTTTTGACTTTAAAAATCACATGCTTGTTGTATTCTGCTCCATAAGGTAATTTTGGCCTTATTAAAAAAGTTATTTTTCCTAACTCTTCTAGTGGAATAAATGCCCAGCAGATGGCCATATGTCCTCCAACACATGCCATAGGAGTGTGTAAACTTCAGCCCAGAGGAGAGCAGAGTTGATGGAGATGAAGACCCAGTCAAAGTTTTAATCAGAAGATGTGAAAGCTATGAAGCCTTTCCTCCTAGTTCCATTCCACTGAGTCCCAGACCCCTTCCTCTTACAAGCTAGAAAACACAGTTCTCTCTTGTCTGAAGGGAAATAAATCCAGGGCTATTGCCTATGAGATCACGTAGCCACCATGCAATGTACACTCCCCCCATGTTTTCCTAGTGCACAGCTTATCAGAGGTCTTCTCTAATGACATGACCTACTATGTCATTTCTAAAGGATCTCAGTCCTGCTCCTGTAAGGGTGTAATATTCTTCTATGAGCTTCTACAAGAGGGCATGATAATATGAGAAAGTCAAAGGGATACCAGAGTTCCATCCATATGCTTCTCTTCTCCAATGGTGTAGTCCAAACACTATTTCCACCCAGTGGTCAACCACAACAGCCAACTGTGTTTTTCCTTTATTTACCTCTTGGCTCCAAGATCCCAATGGCCAAGATGTCACCATAACTTCTAATTCACTAGAATTACTAATTTCACCAGTGAGATCATTCTTTCCTTGGTTACTTCCTGGGGTTCAACAGACACAAAGAGCCACAAGTCAATAAGCACTTTTGGGACACAATCATTGGGTTCAGTCATAATATACAACACCCAAGCTCTACCCCTTGATTCCAGTTTCTTGGTCACATCTATGAAGCCAGAACCATGCATAGAATATGTATCTCCTCTTGATGTTGTCTCTATACTAAATCTTCAAATCCACGCATTTCTGGGACAATGACCCTGCAGGTTTAATATGCTGGTTGTTTGTCTCTTCAACTACACGAAATATTTTTTAGTTCCTGGAACTTCACTGATTCTGCAGTGCAACATTTCTACTAAACCCATAGAGTAGTCAGGCACTGGTAAACTAGAAATATGAGGGAAACAAAACTCAATGTGACAGCCCCTTTGGGGCAATGGACAATCCATCACCTAGGTGAGTAAATTCTCAGAAGGTCTTTATATCAGTGTGTTTACTGTTGCTATAACAAAATACTGAGGCTCAGTGCTTTATAAAAAGAGATTCACTTAGTTCATGATTCTAGTGATTGTATAGGCCAAACAACATGGAACCAACACACTGACTACACCACTATAAAGCTGATAAATGGAAAGGGGGCCATCCACATGCAGAAGGGGTCAAGTGTATGGGGTGGCCTCACTGCGTATCACCCTGCTGTCTTAAACTATAACACTCCGTGACAGCATCATTAATGTCTTCTAACAACAGTCCCTACATTGACCAAACCACATCCTACTAGAGACCACCTCTTTTAGGTTCCACTACTTCTCAATATGGCCAACTACAGACCAAGTTTCCAGCACATGAATCCTTAAGAGAAAAATCTTGGCAGCTCCACAGCAGTGGCCAGCTTGACAGTGCACTCATGCTGCTTTCCTTTCTTCCCTGATCCCCTCTGTACACACCTCACATCACAAATTTAACAACCTCCCCACAGTTCCTGTCTCCAGATCTACTTCTTTGAGAGAACCTAAGAGAACTGTTCTAAAAGAGATCCTAAAAAACAGATCCTCCAGACAGAATTCTGGAACTGTCACAAGCCACAGGCCAGATGGCAATAAGGAAGCCATCATTGGTGGTGAGAAGGTGCTGATTATCCTGGTCAGACACAAGCACTGCTCATCCTAAGACAGAGGTGGACTAGAAAGAGCTGCTGGAGGGTGGGGACACAACGAAAGGGGTGATACTTACATGGACTGTAGATTTGGCGTGCTGTGACTAACAGTTTTAGAAGCCTGAGGAAAAATGACAGCTCAATTATCTAACAATTCAAACTCTTCTGTAAACAGTAGGAGGGGATGGCTCTTTGCAACTGGGATGCACACTGACTTATAGTAAACGAGAAGCACCAAAACCTCATGAGCAGAGTACAGAGAGGGAAAGCTCAGGAAGGCATGAAGATTAGCACAGTTCTCCCATGATTCCAGCCAGCATGTCAGTGCCCTAAACAGCATGTCCTAGAGCCCTTTTGTGTCTGCATTGGTTAAGGACCACCAGGGCAGCATGATGTAAGAGTAGAGGCTCTTCATCTGGACCTTTCTTAAAGCTAAGTTTTTTAGCTTTCCTGGCACATGGGTGAGAACAAATAGCCTCAAATGATTCTGAATTTCTAAAAGACCTCCTGGTATAGGCTACATGTTTCTGTCTCTCCCAAATTCACATGTTGAAATCCTAACCCCTGAGGTTATGGTATTGGGGAATAATTTACAGCATAAAGGTAGAGCTCTTATAAAAAAGACATTGGAAGAGCTCTGTAGTCTTCTTTCTTCCATGGAGGATACAAGAAATTAAATGTCTTTCTCCTGGAAAAGCGCCCTCACCAGGCTCACCATGCTGTCACCTTGATCCCAGATTTACGACTTTTAGAACCCTGAAAACAAATTGTCAGTCTCTTTATCACTGCATCTATGGTAATTTGTTGCCACACCTACTCTGACTGTGACACTTTTAACATCATGCCTCTTAGCAGGAAGAGGCATAGGCAAGGTCTCTGAAACATCTTTGAAGAAGATGTTTGGCATGTTGTAGATGAGGGCTCTGCAAGGGAAACCGATTTAAACCCACAGCCTGTTTCTTTAAATAGAACTTTGCTGGAACACAGCCATGCTCCTTGGTTTGTGCATTATCTGTGGCTGCTTTTACACTATTACAGCAGAGTGGAGTAGTGACAAGACAGACCATGTGCTCAAAACTGAAGTGATTTCTTATCTGGCCTTTTAAGAAACAGTGTGTCAACCCTACTCCAGGTCACTTGAGCCATATACGAATTGATTTCACAGCATGTAAAACACATCTTCTGCACACACATATCTTACCAAACTTCTAGGCAATCTGCTGTTCCTAGACCTCACCTACATAATGAACCCAGTCGAGTGATAACATGATGGCTATAAGATAGTCAGGCCATTGAGATGCTATACAATAACAGGCTGTAGTACCCATATGAAGAATTTACAAGTCCCAGAATTGAGTCAGTAAATGTATCACTGCTCTCCCTACCCAATAAGAGCAAGCTGCCTCTGTCATTTGCTATGATCCAGAATAGAGAAAACTGCATTCTCTTGCTCAGTCTACCTGTTGTCAGGAGATGCATTGCTTGGCTCCAGGAGCACACATGTGAAACAGCAGCCCCTATTGGAGTCTCCATCTAGCTCAATTATTATAAGTTTTCATCTCAAGAATCTTTTTACCCTGGAAATGAAAACAAAATTAAGTTGAGATGAACTGGGTAGCCCTCTGCCTATGTCCTTCAGATCTGATGATTGAAATTACAGCCAGCCCCCTTGAAATATACCCTTGATGTATGTAATGGCTGCTCTCAGACCCTTCCTCACAGCAGACCTTAGAGCAGATCAGGGAGCTTCATGAGAATTCTGCCCATTCTCAATAACAACTACACATGTAGATTGGGATAATGACAAGAGGACTTAGCCCTCCTGTCCTTCTACACAGTGATCAGTTTGGAGCACATTACTGTTCTGCACCTGAGCAACATGCAACAGATTGTTTATATGCAATATAAGAGGAATACAGAGGAAATGTCTGGAAGGCTATAAAGTTCAATGGTGGCTCTCTTCACAAAGTGAGTTATATGTGGATATTTTCCTTCACAACCAGTTCTCTACATGTTTATTCTCCACAAACAAAAAGGCACACATTGCTTTTGTGACAAGAAAGAAATGATTCATTGTTTTCTTCAAGGGGCAGAAGTGTACACAGTGATTTTTAAGCCAATTGACCTCTTCATTCTCACTTTCCGAGAATCAAACTGTACAAGAGTCTTGACATCCCACCTGTGGTTGCAGACATCCAGAAGAGGAATCTAAAGCCCCCAGTGCAGAGTGAAGCCCAAGACTCACACAGGATGGTAGCATCTGGGACTCCAGTCCCAAGCCTAAGGCAGCTATTCTGGAACCATACTGACCTCAGTGTTCTATCACCTCTGGCCCAACTGCCTCAGGCTGCTGCATAGGTACTATGAGTCCTGGGACCGAATGTCTCCAGAAGAGACTGGATGGCAGAGTCTTTGTGGGTCTTACAACCTTACCCAAAAGGCTGATGCAGGCTGTTTCTTAAAACTTTCATCGACTCCAAATGGAACTAATGGTTGGGCCAAGAGCTTAACTACCTTTGCACTAGGAATCTTCAAAACAGCTTGAATGTTTTTCCCAATATTTTGGGTTTGTCAAAACTCTCAGTCATGCTTGGCTGATTAATTCTAAATGTATTTGGCTTAAAAAGAAACAGAAGGATTGCAAATGGAATCCTTATGTTTTTGCTTAATTCACACCTAATTCAGCTCCATGTGGGGAAAGGGGTGGGGAAGGATACCAGATGCCTGGCATTCAGCCGTGATGACGATGAATGCCACAGAGGCAGGAGGCTGTCAGGGAGTTGGGTACTAACAGGGAGCAGGAAACCTGGGTTGATATTCAATCTCTATTGAAAGCCCAGCCTCCTCCAGGCCAAACTCTATGTGATCCAAATACAATGTTCAAGGTGGATGTAAAAATAAATAATTCCCCAAAAGAGTGTCAAGGCCAAGATGGAAGCTGTGCAGGGCACAGTGGCACATTAAGGAGGAATAAGCAGCTTTGCCCAAAGTGTAAGGAAAGGCTTTGTAGATAATAATGATGCCAACACATGATGCCATTTATTGAATACTTCTATGGCTGCCTTGAACTACCACAGCCTGGACAGCTTAAAATAAGAGAAATACAATCCCCTGTCATTCAGAAAGCTGGAAGTGAAGGTATCACCAAGTATGGCTCTTTCTGGAGGCTCAGAGGGACCATCATCTCCGCCCTCTCTCCTAACCAGTGGCACTTGGCAATCTTTGGCATTCTTTGGCCTGTAGCTGCACTAACCCAGCCTGCTTCTTTCATCATATGGCTGTCTAAAGATAGTAGCCTTTCACTTCAGTTGCACCCCAAATCCACCATGATGTCTGTCTCCGGTTCCTATTCCCAAATAAGCTTACCCTCACAAGTAGAAGGGTTACCATTTGCAAAGACCTTTTTGGACAATTTACTATATACACTTCAGCTCTTTACACAGATTATATAATCTAATTTCCATAACAACTCTACAAAGCAGGCCTTATTTACAAATAAGAAAATAAAGAGTAAAACATGTTAGCTAAAGTCATGTGACCAAGAAGAAGAAAGCAGGGTTGGAGTTTCAGGTGGAATGTTACTGAAGCCCTGTATTTAGGACAATTTGGCAGGTTTTCTAACAGCTAAGATCTGCTATTGCTAGAGCATATGGTAAGTCTGACGTAGCAATCATGCTCCTGGGTATTTCCCCAAATGAGCTGAAACTCAAAGTTATCCAAAAACCTGCACATCAATGTTTATAGCACCTCTATTCATAATTGCCAAACCTTAGAAGCAACCAAGATATCCTTCAATAGGTAATTTTGCTATAACCATGTAATGGAATATTACTCAGGGATAAAAGAAATGAGCTATTGAGCTATGAAAAGACACAGAGGAACTTTAAACATTTACTGCTATAAGAAGTAAGCTAGCCTGAAGGAGCTACATGTTGTGTGGCTCCAACTGCATATAACATGGACTCCTTGCCTCTCCTGGGCCTTCACCCTGCCTGCTCCTTTATTTTCCCTCTTTCCTCGCCCCCTTCTTGGAGAGAAGCTTTTGTCACTTCTCACTTATAAGAAGCAGGAGCGGCAGGAGTTGCAGCCACCATGCGGCACACACCTGCATCAGGATATAGAGGGCCTGCTGGGCCTCATCCCGATCCCCCAGCCCAGTGGCTCTTGCAGATCTTGGTTCCAGGCAACACAGAGCCACAGCTCCAGATTTCATGTCCGTGTGCCTCCTTCACAGCCTGGGGACCCTCCAGAAGAAGTGAGAACACTGACTCCTGCTCCAGGGCTGGGACACTTCTCTCTGGCCTTCTCTTCCCCAGAGTGCCCTTGGGCCTGGCCCCAGGGAATAGCCCCAGCATTCCTCTGGCCCTTTGCTGGTGCTTTTTCCTCTTAGTCTTTCCAGCACAGCTTCTTCGCTAGACTTCCACAGACTCCCAGTTCTCCAGAGGGACTTGCCCCTGACCATGTGTCCAAAGCCCTCTTTCTCATACAAAATAAAGCAATTTGATACCATTTGTTTTCATTCCTGTCCTTCCCAAACAGGCTTATAGGGCTCTTTTCTGCTTCCCTAGCATGAAGCAAAGGAAGACGCATATAATAGGTGCTCAGTAAACATGTACAAGTGACTGCATGGGCAGGAAACAGCTAAGGGTTATGGACCCCTCAATGCAGATGGAAGCCACCCAGGACACTCACTGTCTCTCTGCAGTCCCAGCCTCTCCAGCCTTTGGCTCCACCTCCTGAGACCAGCAACATCCAGATAAAGCAGCTGTGGGGCCTTTCTCCTAGGACCAAGATGAATTGTCCAGCTCTCCTCTATGATCTGGTTCCCAGCTTGAGCTGCCACTGAGCTCCTCGAAGCCACACAGCCCAACAGCTCACCTCCAGCAGGAACAGGAAGCAAGAGGCCATGCAACTGTCTACCAGCCGGTATTAGAGAGTGCCAGGCTGGATGGACATACAGAAGGGAGTCAGCCCCGAGCTCTGCCCTCAAGGAGCCCCCAACCAAGTAAGGATGGCAGACAAGTGAATGAATATTCTACATAGAGTGTGATTCAAGGCAAAAGCACCTCTGTGGGTGGGGTGGCACACCCCTGCAATTAATTCTAGCACTCTGGGAGGCTGAGACAGGAGGAGAATTATAAGTCTGACCCCAGCCTAGGGAACCTGGTGACTTAAAGAGCCCTATCTCAAAATTTTTAAAAGGGGTGGGATGTAGCTTGGCGTGAAGGTCCTAGGTCCAGTCCCCAGGTGCTCCAGGAAAAATAAAGAATAAAGAACTCCCAGGGCAGAATGCAGGGAGTGGAGAAGGGTCAGCACATGGGGAACATGGCACAACCCAAGGACAGACAACAGAAGCAGGCTTTGGCGTGCCCCACTGCTCGCAGCTTTTATGGACAGAAGAAGCCCATGCCAGAAAAGTCTTCCACAGCTGCCTGACTTCCTGCTGGCCCTGCACAGAGGAAGCTTAGCCTCAGGACTCAGAGTGTCCCAGCTCCCAGTCCCGTTTCTCAGTGTCCACAGAGGCCACAGGCTGGCACCCAGCGTTCTGCTGGGCCTGGACTTGTGCTTGAGAATGAGCACAGCTGGGGAGCTGGTGCACACAGCTCAATTCATTGCTGGGTGTTTGACTTCAGAAAGGCCACATAACCCAGACTTAGGTTCCAGTCCACAACAGGAGAGTGATGCTAGTCTCGCCCTCATGATGAAATAAGACAACACAGGCAAACTTCATCTCCAGAGCCTTTTTTACTGACCCTGGACAACGTGCCTGTTTTTTCTTGCTCTTCCCTGGGCTGGAAAGCTCCACCCCAGTTTATCTTCCCATCCCCCAGGTACCCTGAAGTCCTTCACACGAGAGCTTCCCCAAACACCAAACCAATGCCCTTGTTCAGAGAGATGCTCAGCACCTGGGTTATTTTTAATACTGGACGTTGAAGACAGGACCTTTGTACATAGCAACATTCCCGGAGCCTTTCTTATTTTGAGACAGGGTCTAAGTTGCCAAACTGTTCAACCTTTCAATTCTCTGGCCTCAGCCTCCCAGAGTGCCGTGACTCCAAGTGTCCACCCCATGCCCAGAGCTGGAACTTCCTTTATATCTCACTCAACAAACTTGAGCCCTGGCAGATAGCTATATTGCTGCCAGCCCACTGTGAGAAGACAGAGCTTATCTGTGTCATTCAGGGCTCAGTCTCCATCTAATCACATGGCTGCATGGAGCAGTGCTCAGGGCACATTTTCGGAACAGGTGCATAAAGCAAGTGTAAAGTGGTAACTCAGGACTGGGTAGGCACCACTAGCACTGTACCGAGTCCACTATTTACTCAGTGGGTGCCTTTGTTGCTTCACCTGTAAAATGGGAAGAAGGAACATTCAAACCACCTGCAAAAAACAAGTATTGACTTAATGTAACTAAAATGTTTGTCTCTGGGAGAGACAGGCCAGGTGACAGTGAATTGGGGCCTCTGTGTCTGGACCCAAAGAGGGATTTCTGAAGTAAACAGCAGATGGTGTGACCCTCATGCCACAGGACCTCATGCCCTCTAGGAGGACTCTCAGGGGAAAGTCTGGCCAGTTGTGCCAGGCTGTCCTGAATGGTTGTCACTGCCCCGGTGTGGGGGCTACAGCAGAGCCACTGTCCTACTTCTGACCGGAGTAGAAAAACAGAGAGGGAAGTGTTGCCAATGGCCTTGTGCAGATTCATCATTTTGAATCCTCACTCTTAACATATGTTTTCGATCCATGCAAAACATGGATTTCTGGTTTCCATTACCTTTGTTTCATTTTAGAATATAATGTTTTTTATAGCCTGGGGAAGAGAGGGCAAAAGCAAGCGAGCGTGTGAGCTTGGATGCTTTTTATTTTTCCAACAGAAGAAAGAGGGATGAGGAAGCCAAGAAACCAGCAATGGCAGGCCTGCTGTGGCTTCTTCAGGTCAGTCACTGGCTCCCCAACATTTACTGAGCACCTACAGTGTGCATGCAGCAGATGGGACAAGACCCAGGAGTGCTCCTCACAGCCGATTAATTCAAGACACTGAAGAAGGCAAAGAAATCCAGGGCACACCTTTCTTCTAGAAAGGAAGAGAAGGAAAGATGAAAGGAAGGAGGGAAAGAAGGAAGGAAGGAAGAAAGGATAAAGAAGGGAAGGAAGGAAGGAAGGCAGGCAGGAAGGAAGGAAACATCCCCATCACTCTCTCTACCAAACATTGGACTGTCATTACCTCTTGAATTTTTCTCTCAGCCCTTGAAAGGAAGCCCATTAGCCATCTCACAGGTGAGAAAACAGAGACTTGGGTGATGCCCTAGGTCTTGCAGTGGCAGAGCCCCAGGCAGCTCATCCCTTTCCCGTCTCCACTCATGGAGCAGATGCAGACTCTGCTGGAAAGCCAGACCCTCCCTCTTGCCTGCCCAACAGCCTCAGAGCCCCGTTATTCCACAGGCTCCTGAGGCTTCCAGAACCTTGGCCAGTTAGAGCCATCAGACCTTTGAGCTCTGAGAAGCTCAGACCTGTTCAAGAAGAAGCAGGCTCAGAAGCAGGTGGACCTTGCCTTAGGTTTCATGGTGAGTTCCTCGGAGACCTGGGGCCCAGTCCTCCCCTCTAGAGCTGCAGGGAAGTCAGCAATGCCAATAGCTTGCCATTTAATTGTTTCCAGACCCCGGAAAACTGCAGCCCACTCTCCCTGCTCTGGCCCATCACGGCTGAAGCAGTCCCAGGTCGGCTGAGCAGAAAGGTTTGTTTTGGCAGAAAGCTGGGTGCTGTCCAGCTCGATAATCACCCGTGTTAACACACCATTATGTGTGTCGTTAACAGACTTGGCAACTGGGATTTGGCTTTTTTTCTTTCTTTACATTTTCTTTTTCATTTTCTAAAAATAGAAATATAAAATACAACCCCCATGTGTGAATCAAAAACCAGGACTTCCAGCCACCACACAGGTGCTCCTTGACTCTAGCTGAAGAATGAGCTTTGTTAGAGACCATCTCTGCCTTCAGCTTTGTTCCTGAAGGGGGCGCCATCAGGCACCACGCACAGGAGCTCCACTGCACCAGCTAGCAAGGCATGGGAGGGTCAGGGCTGAGGAGTCACACAGGCCAGGAACAAAGACCAGCTTCACCATTTTGTGTTTTGGGAGAACTTGATTAAGAGAGTTAACCTCTGTGAACCACAGCTTCTTTAACAAAGAGTTACATAGAGCCCTTCTCTCCACCAATTTTGTCTCGCTCAGCAGATCATCAAAAGAAAGAGATTGTACTCCCGTTATTTAGCAAGACTTCAGTGTAACATATTTAGAATATAATGATAAATCAGACACATGTCCTGTCTTACAAGAGCTTATTTAGCATTTCATAGGAACCCTAGATATAAAGAAATCTAGTCCTACCATTATTGCCCAAACACATTAAGCAGTTCTCTTGAATCTCACATTAACATGCTGGTCCACACCAGCCGTATCTCATCTTGATCCCTGCAGTGCCCATCACGTGCCCCCCCCCCACAGCACCCTCTCCTGCTCCTCCACAGCCTGCTTGTGGCAGGGCAGCCAGCAGCAAACTCTCCTCTGATTCCATGGCTCTCCTGCCCCATCCTCCCAACAGCCCCAGGAAGCAGAGGACTCTAGAGACCTGATACTGGCTGGGAAGGTCCCATAACCCAGGATTCCATCTGTCTCCCCTCCCGCTCCATGTGTTGAAGCCACTCCGGACTGGGTACTCTCCCTGGAGCAACATACAAAGTCAGTCTGCTCTGTCTTCTAGAAGGACGATCCCCAGACATCTGGAGCACATTCCCTCATACATTCAATTCTCTGCTCCAGCGGCACCTCCTCAGACAGCCACCTTACCCTTTCCCTGCTTGTGCTTTTAACTGTTTTATTTTCATCCATATACTTATCATGCTTTAAACCATATCATGCATCTATTTGTGTATTTTCAACCTTCCTCACTAAAATACAAAGTCCCAAGGGACACAGACTTTGGAACAATTGCTGTACATGTACTATGTAGTCAGGAAATATTTATTGGGCAGGTAAATGAGTGGAGAAAGGAGCCAGGCCCTTCCTTGCTGGTCTGTATGGAGAACTAGACAGCAAGAAGCTCAATGTGAGTCCCGAAAAGATTTCTGTGTCCACCATGGAAAATCAGAGCCAGGACATCCTTTTAAAAGGAAATGATTTCTAAGGCGAGTCTTGGAAGATGAGCTGAATTATCTAGACAAGATGGGGATGTCAGCATTCCAGATAGAGGAAATGCTATGATAAAGGGCACAGAGGAAAGAATTTTTCATTCCAGTTTTGATGGTGTTATGGGGTATGGGAGTGCAGAATGAAGAGATGAGCCAGAGACAGAAAGGGAGAGGTCACAGAA
>PVIC010013988.1:0-37145 GCA_004025085.1 Thryonomys swinderianus
AGGTAGACTTCTGACACTGTTTTCTGTGAAGCACCATCCTATTATTTAAGTATCAGTTATATTCTCAATATGATTCCCCAACTTGGCAAGACGGACATGCGCAGCTTGGTTCTTCCTTGCCCTTCATAATCTTCCAAGAAGTACTTTAGAACAAGAAAGATCCTGGGCATGGTGCAGCTTGTCATGTGGCTCCCTTATTTTAAGGATTATAATCCTGTGCTGCCACCTGTTGTTAAATGCTTGAAACATTTTATTTAATACATAAATATACATATATTTATAAATTCACTTGTATATTTTACACATATGCTGTATATGTATGTGCTTAATTCATATATATATTCATCCAATGTTTAGCTGTTTATGGCAGGAAGGAAATTATAGTGCCAGATAGTCTGTCATGGATGGAAGCACAAGCTTCTGTTTCTATTTCTAAAGTTCTTAATACCATATTTGCCTCTCCAATTATTTATTTAAATGCTTATCTATTCTACAAACTGGATCTTTTGTGACTGAATCATGACATTGAGATATACTGAGAACTATAAATACCCAGAATAAAAATTGAACATGTCTAATTCATTAAAATGTGTTTATTTTACTGCGAGATGGAGAAAGAGAAGAGGAGATGAAAATGGGAGAGAAAAAGATCATGAGTGTTTCATGGTCATTTGTTCATACTGAGAAAGCAGAACAGACAGACAGCAGGAGGGAGTGAATGACAGCCCCCGTCCAGGGACGGACTGCTGTAAGCGGTGCAAAGGCTCCAGAATTCCCCTCCATTGTCACCCTCATTGTAGGCAGAGTTGGAACACAGTATTTTGTATTGTGCCTGTTACTTTGATTTTTAGTATTAGTTCTCCATGAAATTTGCCATTTTTACAAAATCCTAGAACAAAACCATTGATTATTATTCTAAGTGAATGTCGGCAATTCTATATACTTTTGACACTTCTGTGTTATTTCTGACAGTCATCATTTTTTTCTTCTCTGGAATGTTGGGGGTTGGAGTGGCAGGTACCTGACGTGCCCCGGAATGTCACAGTGATGTTCCCCTTTCTTAACCCGCTTTTCCTTCCTTTCCTTTCTTTCATCTATGTATTCTTTCATTTTCTTAATTTTTGGTACTCAAAAAGCAATTTAGCTGAAGAAAGATTTTGATCACTAACATACATTTAGAAAGGAGAACGAGTTTTGTCTCATTAATTCTTTTTCATGTGGCTTAACTGTCTCTGAATCATAACCTATATAAAATCTAACAAAGCCTTTTGAGAGTAGTTTCATGAAGTCAGAGCTTGTTTATTGAAATTCGAGAAAGATCAACTCGAGGGGTAGGCTGACACCATTTTATATGGCTTTCTGTCCTATAGTTCTGTACTTTTTTCTGGTGCCCACTCTAATGAAATACACATTCCGAATTACTTCAAATTGATTAAAGTTTAAACTGAAATAGTTATTTAAAGGCAGAAAAGATTAAAAAAGATAATTATGCTTGCTTGTATGAATGCAATATGTATCTATTGGATTATGAAAAATTAAAATTTAGCCTTTTTATACTGTTTTTCCTCTTCTTTCTGCTAATTTCTCTAAAGCAAAAAATCTGTAAACTTCACCTTCAGTATTACAGGAAAGAAATTCTCCCAAAATATATATTTAGAAATATTTTTCTCAATGCTAACAACAATAGCTATTTTCCATGTTCATATTTTAAGAATCTTATGGGTTCTCCCACATTAAAAATAATTTATATGTATACACATATATTCATGAGCTTTAACGTTAAATACAATGGTCTCTAAAGATCATCCATGAACTCCATATTAAAGTAACACTTTGAAAGAAGATGAGACAGAAATACGTGTTTTAACTAGGGATGGGAGCTGACCATGTGTTGAACATCTACAGTATGTTTTAATGTTAATCATTTCATTTAACCATTTTAAGGTAGATTGTTGTTTTCAAAAATGGCAGTAACGATATTTTTAGTTTTACATGGTCTTCTAGTACTTTACCATTCTCCACCAAGGATGGAAATTCTCCTTGATAATCTATTTCTCACTCTATGTGACCATCTCAGTGAAAAAAAGGCAGCACATGTGACAAATGTGAAGTCATGAAAGTCATATAACTTTCTGGCTTGCTATTTACCTCAAATGCTTACTCTTCGAACCCTCCCACCAAACTGTGAGGAGGTCCAGGATACCTAGAAATACTGCATGTAGGTGTTGTAGCCAACAATCCAGTAAACATCTAACCATTATCCAGTAAACACCACTAGACATGAGTCTGAATAAGTCTTCAGGGGATCCAGTGGCTCAGCCAACAAGTTATGTGTAGGACTCAGTCTATCAGGTGACGTACAAACGTCACGAAGCAGATCCAAATGTGAATTCAGTCCTCGGCTTTAGAATTTTCCCTGGCGAGGCTGATTTGAGCTGACCTAAGCAATCCCCACAGAAGCTTTCTAAACTGCAGGTTTCAGAGTAAAATCATATCATTCTTTAAGGCCAGTAAGTTCTAGGTCGTGGTATAGGCTGCAGTACATAGCTGGAACATGTTTTGGAGCCAGGATGTGAAATATGGCTGAAGGAACGCTGACGCATGTGGCGGGAAGCTTCAGAACAGAGGCAGGAGGGTATGAAAAGTGACTTTGGGGCAGGGTGGGAGAAAACTTGAGGAAGTTCAGGGAGACTTTTAGAAGAAATGGGCTTCAAAAAGACTGCTGGTGAGGACATGAGAGAGGAAAATGTTATTGGGAGCTGCAAGAAGGGGAGATTCTTGTATATAGTGACAGAAAGTTTAGCAACAATGTCTCCTGCACGAGGTAGGAAACAGGAAATATACCTATTTTTTTGGCTAAGCGGTTTTGCAGAAAGAGAGTTGAAAGCACTTTGCCTTCTGTCTGTTTCTAACTGCCTGTAGTAAAATGCAAGGAAGAGGAATGAGCTAAAGAAAGAACTGTTATATATAAAGTCTCCAGGACTTGCTGGGTTGGAAAAGAAACTGTTTCTCATTCCCAGCCTCTCCAGATGGCAAATGATGCTAAAATAAGACATGGATTCTGAGCAGAGATCAAATCCAGGGTGCTGTCAAGAAAATGATATAAAAACCTTTTGTTAAGACCCCATAAGTTTTGATATAGTGCCTTGTGGATCATTTTGCACAGACAAAAGTGCAAAATGGTGTTCCAGAGTGCTTTTCTTTTAGAACAGCAAAGTTTTTTGGAATCTTAGAAGTGGTATTCTTAAAGGGTCCTAAGTTTCAACGAGGCTCATATCAATGAGATTTGGGCATACAGCTTTGTTTTAATGACATAGATTATAAATTGATTCATAAGAAACCTACCAACTGTTTAAAGGAATTTTATCACCTTGTACTGAGAATTATAAACATAGTACAAAATTATAAGAAGTCTCTTAATCACAAAAATCTGCAGGAAGAAAGCAGACCAAGAAAATGACTCAAAAGGAATAGTGACCTACATTTTATGAATTAGAAAAAATATACTAGTGAGTTAGTAGAAATCAAATGTAGAGCAAAGGGCCTTGGAGAATTCCAAGGTAGCTGGTTTGATTCCAAGTCAAGGAACTGGTAGCATATTCTTGGCTATAGTTCCTAATTGTTATGAAGCAGAGACTTCTGTTTTTTTTATTTTCCTCTTTTTGAAAGTGACTACTTTTTTTTTTTTTTTTTGAGACAGGGTCTTGCTTTTTAGTTCAGGCTGGTCCTGAGCTCATTATATAGCCCAGGCAAATCTTGAACTCAGCAATCCTCCTGCCTCTGCCTCCTGAGTGCTGGGATCACAGGTGTGAGCCACCATGCCCGGCACTGTGGTATGTGGTTTTGATGGCTGGTGAGAGTGAGTCTCCACGCCCAGCATTGTATGTGGTTACCAGGGATCGAACTCAGGACCTTGTGCTTGCGAAGCAGGCGCTGGAACCACTGAGCTAAGTCTCCGGTCCAAAAGTGACTACTTTTAATGTTTCTTCTTCATCTATAACAACTTATATGTTAGGTGTGTATGCATGGAGTAAAGAAATCACCTGCTTCATATTTGAAGCTAATCTTCAGATTGCAAAAATTAACATTCAAGATGATAAAGCCAAAGAACCCCACTCAAGGAATTTTATTTGTTTTAGATAACAAAATCCTAGAGTTCAGATCAGAGCCCAGGGTCTCAAAAAAAGAGTGAATTTTGCAGTCAAAAGAGTTATGAATTACTGTGATAAATATGGATTGTGGCAAATTTTAATTTCCAATGCACTAATGGCCTTTACAGTACTTTGATGTCAAATGCTCTTTTGGAACTTGCCAGTCCTCTGTTAGTGAAATATGTGCCCGTCACCTAAAGCTAGGTTCTCCTTTGTGATTGCTTCAAAAGGCAAAATCCCACAGAAGTGATGCCGTGAGACACCTAAGCCAGGAACATAGAGAAGTTCCATGTGGCTGCTTTTTATCTTGAAATATTTGCCTTTAGAATGCAAGTACCATATCATGGGGGAAGCCCAAGCTATAGGTGGAGGCCACATGTAGATTTTCTGACTGATGCCAACATCTGAGACCTCAGGTAGGAGCCACAATTGACTGCTGGATTTGTGAGCAATGGAACTCTCAGGTGGTTTTGCCTTTACCCTTTAAGCTGCTCCAAATTCTGAACAGTCCTTAAAGATCCTGATCAAATTACAGAATCATGAAAATAATACTATTTCTTAAGAATGAGGTGATTTTGTATGCATTAATTGATAACCCAACAAGAAAACCAAGAAAATAATTATCTTGTTTACTAAAGACAGAGAATACCGAGAGGTATGTAACACCTACATGGTGACTGTCAACTTCAGGCTGGCCCTGAGCTCATTATGTATTTCTGTCAACCCCAGTGTATATGAATTCAAAGCCTGAGTTCCTTGCAGTCTTTGGTCTACTCCTATAAAAGGTCACGGCTGGATGAGAAAGACATGGAGTTAACTTAAAAGTCCATTAAGCTCTAGTCTGAGAAGACTGAGCTCAGTAGAACAAAGGCGATATTTGTAGCCTGCCAAATGTAGGGAGTTTCACTGAAAATAAGACATGTCTGTGGCTAAATATATTTATTGTCAAATTCTGCCCTTATATTTACAAGTTTTCATGAGATCTTGAGCAAGTGATATAATTTCCCTTTGTGTAAGTTCCCTCAACTGGGAAATAAAGACATCATATCTTTCTTGCAAGATTTTTGTAAGGGTTATAATTTTGTATGGAAATAGGGAAAACTAGTATTATTAGTCTGAAAATTTAATTTAGTTATTTGAAAGTCATGCTTGAAGATAAGTAGACACCCACTGCTTTCTGACCCCTACACAAAATATCAACTCTGCACTCAGCTATTGTCTGTCTCTCTTTTGAAACCTTGCTGCCATCTATGATTTCTCCCCCACCTTCAGGACAGGCTCCCATGCCACAAAGGTCTCTGACCTCAGGAGTCTGTGACACCCCTTACTCTTAAAACAGGTGCTCACATTTCAGTCCCCTCCAGAAACTTTTCTGCCTTAAAATTTAGCTAAATCTGACTGTTTGTTTGATGACAGTCAGCTGCAAATGTGGCATAACCTCATGAGACCTTTGCGCTTTAAAAGAACAGCTCATTAGCTACTTTGAATCTCTGATAGAATTAGTGGGAGAGACAATTTTGTTCCCAGAGTTCTTTGCCTACTCTCTTCCCACAAAAAAAGAAAAAAAAATGCCTTAAAGTTACTTTGTAACCTCTCTGTACTCCTTCGGGAAAACATTTAGCACCCTGATAAGATGCTATAGAATTTGTTGCCTTTAGAGAGAACTGAGGCTGACAGCAAAACACAAACTAAATTACTTTTAAAATAAACTATAAGACTTTTTTCTTTAATCCTCAAATGTGTGTTTGTGGGGAGGCACCCTTTATTGACCACTTTGACATGATGAATGCTTAGCGTAATTCATCCAATGCCATCACCTGCCTATGTATTTGCCTTATGGATTAGCCAAATTTTATATTAACCATTACATAATTACTTCTGTTTGAGAGGGGAGAGAGAAAAAGGATAAATATCTTTTATTTTGACTATGATACAGTGACTCTTCAATTCAGCACTAAAATTCTCTACATTTGTTCTGTGGAGGGCATGAGGTAGAAGTTGCATACAACAAAGTATATAACTAGAAGGTCTTTCGGAAAGGCAATTGATACTTTCTTCAAGAATTAATGGAAAACTTTTATAGCTCAGAGTAAAAACAAGGGATATGAGGAAAAGGAGCAGAAGTGGACACAACTTATGTTGTTTGACACATATTTATGCATTAATACTGCCTCCAAACTATATGCAGTAAAATTCAAAATGCATTGTAATTTAATAAACTATAAACATATTTTATGCTTAACAATATGGAGTAGCGGAGCTTTAATAGCGGAACTGGTTAGCATGCACTACTTATATAACAATATTGAGTAGCTTCCACCCAACTGTCTGGCTTTATTCCCACTCAAAACGTAGTTCTACAGTGTTCCAATAAGTTATGTGACTCATCTTTTTAGTTTCTTTCCTCATCATCCTTGTGAACTTATTATATTCGTTTTATTTTTTAAGCACCTGTTTTATAGTAGCTAAACTCACAAATGTATCACTGTAAATTTCCATTTTCTTTAGCCTCAATAGTTTTTTCTTTACCATCAGTCTTTTTTCAGGAGTCATATCATCATTAATCTCACCATGATTCCAGTATCTCTCTTGTTTCAGAGTTCCTGTTTTTGTCCCTATCACAATTTTCTGGGGAGCTTTGGAAAATTATAGATGTCTAAGGTTCATGTGAGATACTGTACTATAATGATTTCCATACTGTTACCAAACCCGGGTTTGTTACTTGCCACTCTCAAAGGCCAATGATTCGAGGAAAATTTGGTGGAACATGGGAAAAATGTATTTGCAAGGCTACCGTATCAAAGAAGGTGGAAGAGTCTTGCTGGAAAGGCTACCTTGAGTAGGGGTCACAGGCACAAGGCTTATCTAGAGATTTCAAGGAAGTGTATTTTAGTTCTGGATTGGAGAAGGACAGGGAGTCACAAATTCTACAGGGGTCCATTTTTGCCAAGCACCGATCAGAAAGCTGCTATCTCAAGGTCAATCTAAAAGAAGGTTACTGATTTGTAAGTTCTATGACTCATATCTTTTTAGTTTCTTTCCCCAGGAGTAGTTAACCTTGCAGGAGTAGTTAAGATGCAGAACAGAGAAGAGAGCAGAAAGCAATTTTTGATGCATAATAATTTTAACCCATTAGGAGGCTTCAGTCAGAGATGTCATCATTGGCAAAGGCAGTAAGAGACCAATAGTGCATGCTCACAGCATGACCTTTGAAGTAAGTAACTTTAGAAGTCAACTCAAGGCAAGAAAACCTAGAAGTGTACCCTTTTTTTACATTTTTCTCTTCGTTGCAATGGCTGTCCCTTCTTTTACATTCTCATTACTACCACTCAAGTCTAAAGCTCTGTTTTACTGTATATAAATTTTGTCTCAACTAATCTCCCATCATTGCAAGAATGCTTTGCCTGATGAATTTTTCTAATGTAGTATGCCACACATATCATCCCAATATATATAATTGCCCCCAAAACAATTTTGTCAATAAAATATAAGACCTCTGCTTACGAGCCTCTACATACTTTTTCAATATATTTTAGGTTTTATCCGATTTAACTTCATACCAGCATATGAAGTCTGATTCGCTCTTCTGTTTTAGACAGTGCAGTGGGCTGTAACAGAAGGCCATAGACTTGATGGCTTAAACAACAAACAGCACTTCTCACATTTCTTTCTGTTTTAGTATTTTACTTTCTCATTGGTCTCCAGGAGTCATACTTGCCAGTCTGTTTTCTTTGCTGTAGCAATTGAATTACTTGCAGTAAATTTGGTAATGTCTTAAAGCATACTTATCTCCTTCAAAGCCAGCTCTTCAATTTTTTCCAGTTGGTTTCCAGTGCTTTTAAAATCAGGGCTAAAATACTCCAGGATTCTGAGGACTCATGATCAGACTTCAGGTTTGCCTTTCTGGCCTTATGTAGCAGTGTTTTCCACCCTGTGTCTGTGTGCAGCATGCACACCAGCCTCTCACGTCGGGTTCCTTGTGTTATTCTTTTGCACGGAATGAGAGAGTTTCCAGCACAAGCTATCAGCTCGTCCAACTCTCTCAGATGCAGAATTTCTAGCCGCCTGATTCCAATTTGAAGAATGAGGCTGGTTTTGAGCTTCATGCTTTTATTCAAGGTGAAACAAGTTTGACTTGATCTAAGCCATTTGTATAGCTATATATTTACTTTCAAAATTATAATATTGTATGCTTACACTGTTATCAATTTATAGTATATAAGTTAGAGAGAGATTATAAAAAAGATACAAATACTTGATTCTCAACTTTGACCAATTTCATTGGAATCTCTGGAGGCAGGGCTTCAAAGGTGCACAGGAAAATTTACCACCATCAAAGAAAGGTACATATACGTTTACCTTTGTCTTAGATTCTCCAGGAGAAAAGAACTAATAAAATATATATTCATATAATAAAATATTCATATATATTAAAGAATTTATTAGATGGGCTACAAGATTGGAGTCGAAGCCTGAATGGCCACTTCAGGGCACAGAGTTGAGGAAAGCAGTCACTGGATCAGGCCAAGAGGTTGGAGCCCTTAGGATCAGAGGGCCGGTCACACGGCCCCAGTGAGGCTGGAGACCTGGAAGCCCCTGGAGAGTGGCCGGTACAAGTGTGTGTTTAAAAGCTAAAGAATCTGGAGTTTGGTGTGCATGGGCCGGGGAGGAGGAATCAAAAGCACCCACCCCAGGAGTGCGGAGCGTGCATGCGCCACTTCTGGTCTCACCGTGCTCCCCACATTGGGCCCAGATCTCCTCCACTTAACTGCTGCCCCACGTGGCCGTTGTATCTGGCAACACCCTCGCAGACACACCCAGTAGTATTTGCGTGGTAAAAAGAACTGACATGAACTGGCGCGGGCGGGGACCCAAACAGAGTGCAAACAGCAACCAAGGTATATCGTTGTGCCACAGCTGAACACTGCAACTGTGGTAAATGAAATAAACGGGAAAAGGATAAGCCTAACAAGGATAAGCCACTTTCATTTTTTAGTGAAAGTGATTAAGGAAGTGCACTGCACTCGTACTTCATACTCTCTTTAGGAAATTTGTATTTTTCACAGGAATGTATGTTGATATTCGAAACTACTTTGCATGTATCCTAAGGTAGAACAAAAGAACAAATAAACTGTAGATAGAGCCAGTTCCTCATCGTCAGAAAAGAGTTACAAATGAGGAAAAGAGAAAGTTAGAAGGGACTCTGTGGGTTAGAATTGGAAATATCAATTTCTTTAAATATTGGTTCTGGATATGTGTTGTGTGTGTGTGTGTGTGTGTGTGTGTGTGTGTGCATGCGAGTGTGTGCATGTGTGTATGTGTGCGACAGAGAATTATTAAAAAATAGAAACAGAAACATTTTTGTGTGCTATTTGCATATATATATATATATATATATATATATATATATATATTTCCTAATTCTATTCGCTTAGAATGGCACACAGAAGTAATAAGTATGCCCAGAGTCAAAGGTTCTAACTTTGACTTTTCAGTGAAATGGCTGATTCCGAGGCTAGAGTATGGAATGTTCAAGATAATCGGAATCATTTTATGGTACAGAATGAGTAGCAGCAGATCAGAAGCAGAAAACAACCCAAGGGAAAGCCTGAGAGGCAATGCTGGGACAATTTGGACAAAGATAATATTGGGTTATAACTTCTTGTTGTGACAATGCACTCATCAGTACATGTGGTTAAGAAGTGGACTTTAATCTTTTGCTGGTCAAGCTCAAGCCAGCAACTGTACTTTGGGCAACTTGGTGGTTGATTGCTCTGGCCATAGACACTGTGGGCTCCATCCCCATATTTTACATTACCTTCTCTTTTGTGCCCAATACAAGCTCCAGTTTTAGTGGAAAGATCATTGGACTTTAGGGGATAAAGTAGTTTCAAAGTCCAGTTTTCTCATTTGCATTTCTTACCTACTGGACTCCTTGTTCCTTTTCCCTGAACTTTGGAGCTTAGTTGGATTCAGAGCAAAGGTTTTTATTTTTTTAAACTTGTGTTTAAAGTTTGTTTTGTTGTTGATATGATTATTATTGAGTAGATTGCTGACATTTGCATGTTATGTTTTTTTGAAAAGAAACCTTTATCACTCAGAGCTATACCCCAATAATCCAGGTAAAACAGATTTGCTCTCATGGGGCTGGGTGGCAGTAAGGGGAAAGGAATGCCTTGGGAGGGAGGTAGTCATGCAAAGCCTGCCCGGAACCCTTTGAACCACTGAGGGTTCCATAGCTTGAAAACTTCAGGAAAGAAGAGGGTTACAATTATCCCACTGCCTTGAAAAACATTGGTTTCTCCCATGAAGTAAGGCATTTATCTTTGTTCTCTTCCATTTCACATTTACTGTGTACCATTATCTGTACTGCAAGGGAAGACAAGTATCTTTTTAGCCACAGCCTTGATGCAAGACTTTCACATAGAAATTTACTTGGGAACACTGGTCATTTCTTAATGGTGACCTCCAGGGCTGGGACGTTGAAGAACTACCTGGAGGAGGTAACTTCAGAATGTTAAAATCAAAGCCCAAGCCAAATATGGGCAGAGTCTAAAGCGAAATGCCTCCTGACAGTCCCAAGGCCATATCCACAGGTCCTCTTCTCACATGAAGACAATGCTTTCTTACGGCTCTGGGTGAGAAAGTAATTGTGCTGATGGCAGAAAACTCTCCACCAGGAGGTTGCTTTGGTCTGGCTGGGTTCTGGAGCCAGCAGGTCCTTGGTGGAAGCATCCTGCCCTCTGCTGGATTTGGCTGGAAAAGTGAGGTTTGCTTTGCCAGCAAGAGAATTAACATGGGGAGCGTGTTCAGTTTTCCCTGAAAGTAAGTATTTGCATGCACGTTGATGAGGTTTAATTAACTGGAGGATGTGTTCCTCATATGACATCTGCATTCTGAGGGGATTTCCCGATATCCAGGAAAAATGCTCATCAAATATCCTATGCATACCTCTTCTTCAGTAAACTGAAGATAAACAGTGCCAGAATTTTTCAAGAAATGTGAAGAATCAAAGCTGCATCTCTAATGATTTTTACAGTATTCACATCATGTTGTGATGTGGCAGGAAGAACCCCAGGCGTCTCATTAGACCACTTGGATTTATATATTCATTCTGCAAGACACTAACCTGCTTTGAGGCTGTCTCTGCTTCAGTAAAAAGCTTCTGTGCCCCCTTCAAAGGCTGCTGTGAGGGCCAGATGAACTTCTAATGTATGCGGGAGCACTTTCCTGGGCCCACTGGGCCTGTTCCGAACACACACGCCATGTGCAGACTCACACCAGAGCACAAGTGCTGAGCGCTGGGCATGTTATGGAATTATTGATGTCCTGAAATTTGTTTTGAGTAAAACTGGAAAACAGACAATAATATTTCAAATCAAGAGAATGAAAGGAATCTTCCAAACACACTGAAAGAAAGCCAGATGTACTAAGTAATTTTTGCAACAGGCTCTGGAGATAGAACAATTTCTTCACTAAGTACCATGTGTCTCCAGTTGCCTGCCCCATACCACACAAAGGTGGTATTTCTCACCTTTATTAGAAGAAAAATAAAAGTTAATTATGAACATAATCTTTTACAGAAATCAAGCCATCCATTTATTTTCCCTCCCCTCCCCTCCCCTCCCCTCCATGATGTGGGTCTCCCGTTGGTCCCTTCTGTTCTCCTCCTGACAGAAGGGGTTTCTGCGAGCATGCCATTGCTGTCGGCGCTTTGCTGCTTCATGTCCTCCCAGAGCAGCCCCTCGGGCGGACTGTTTCATTATAACTGGAGTAGACAGCATGGGACCCCAGCTCCCGAACTGTTCACTGTCCAGGGGGTGACGTGCTGAAGGGTGGCGCTGTTGTTAGTAGGAGTAGTTCTTTGGCTCAAAATAATAGCTGTTTTGAATTAATTGACTTAATTGATTTGATTCTTTTTGTGAACAACTCTGTTTAATAAAAGGATTTTTAAAATCCCACGTGCACTGATCACCTTACCAAGTGGTACATTGATGTGCTCTAGAAAATTCAAGTTCTATACACTACGAATACATGGAAGTAAGGTGTAATCTCTCTACATGGCTTTAGTTTTGTGTGTGTGTCTGTGTTTTTGTGTGTGAGAGAGATAAGCTGGTGATAAGCGAATTAGGGAAGAGATAATTAGATGTCATGTGAGCTTTTTCCAGAATTTTTTCATATACATGTATTTAATTGGTGCATAAAAATTGAATTACATGAATGTATTTGGGCTATAGTATCAAATTTCAGTACCTGTATACATGTAAAATGATCAGATCAGAGTAATTGACATTACCTGTCTCCTCAAATAAATACCATGTTTTATGAATTATATATAATATTTCTTTGCATTAGAAACATTTAAAATCCTTGTCATTTTATTAATCATTTAATCCTTGTCAGCCATCATTATCTTACTATGCTACAGAATGCTAGAAGTCATCTCTTCTATCCACCTGTGCCCCCGTATCTGTTAACCCATTCTCTTCCTCTATCTCCCCACCCCCTTCCTGTGCTCTGATAGCTGCTACTGTATTCTCTACCCCTTGAGCTCAACTTTAGCTTTAACATACAAGTGAAAACATGTACCATTTGTCTTTCTCTCCTTGACTTATTTCATGAAGCATGATATTCTACTGTGTCCTCCATGTTATTGGAAAAAACATACTTTTGTTCTTTTTATGGCTGAATAATATTTCATTGTGTATATATACCACATTTTCTTTATTCATTCACCCATCAATGTTAGTTTATTTCTATCACTTGATATATTAATTACTACCCCATCGACGTGAAGAAATGGATGATATCTGCAATTTAAAGGAGAGGTTTTGGTTCAGAATTTTCAGAAGATACAGTCCATAGTTGGTTGCTGCAGGGCAGAATTGGCATCGGAGAAGAGCAGAGGAAAGCTACACACTCCGTGGCAGCCAGGAGTAGAATGGGCACAGAGCCAGTGTTACGAATACATCCTCTAAGTCACCCCCTGATCTGCCCCTCCTGACTAGACCTAGCCTCTGAACACATGAGACTTTTGGGAGTCATTGTGGATGCAAACCATAACCCATGGATACTGTGAGTAGTCTTGCAATAAACAAGGTCTCCTCAACAAACTGATTCCATTTCCTTTGGATATAACCTGGCAGTGAGCTTCCTGGCCCTTGTGGTACTACCGGTTTTTGGAGGAGCCTCCATACCTTTTCCCATAATGGCTACATTCATTTACATTCCTACCACAGTATATGAACATTTGCTTTTCTCCTCATCCTTACCAGTATTTGTTTTAAAATCTTTTGATATGTAAACTGATCTTGAAGGAACACATTTTCCAGCTGAACACAATGCATGTGTGTGTGTGTGTGTGTGTGTGTGTGTGTGTGAAGCCTGGGAGAGAGCAGGTTTCAAAGCAGAGGGCACCAGAAAAGAATGACATAGCATCATAAAAACCAGGGCTTTGAGTAGAGTGATTAAAAGGTGATGTGGAGGCTGAGGGAGGTATTTGGGGTCCAATGGAGGGCTATTTAACTGCTGTGGTGTGGAGCTTGAGTTCCATTAGGTATAGGTGGCTTTGCATGGCGGATCACTATTACGCCTACACGATTCAGTCAGGTTAGTGCATATTAGGCAGGGAAGTTAGGAATTAAATGGTATTACAGTTTTCTTGACTCAAAATGTGTTTAAGTGTCTAAGAGAGACACACAGTAGGCTCTATATTTGGTCCAACTGGGCTGGGTTGATGACTTCCTGACCAGACTAGAATCCCTACATTGCATCTTTAAAACACAACAGGTTGAATCCCTTCTGATTCTTCTCATGCACTACTAAGACACAATCATGAGCCTCTTTTGTCCTTTAGTTTGGAACACCAAACACTATCTTTTTTGGAGTTCAGTACTAAAAAAGAAAGATTCAGAAATAGTTTTAGAGTCTATATCTGAACTGTCATTTCATGCATTAAAAAAAAAAGGTCAGAAAAGACTCGTGCATAAAGACTCTGCTTTCTCACCTGAGTAATCATAAAAGTAGATTATTTATACAAACTCCTGACCTGATGTGACTGAACTTGAATGCCAGTCTCCTCGAGGACTTCCACAGCTCTGAAAGAGACAAGGACCTGTCACCGAACCTTTGTTTATGGCATCTTAAGAGAAAGTGACCTTGATTCCTGTGATTATAATGATATTTATAGGTAATTTAATTTTTTAAAAATACGTGTTTGGCCAGCGCTTAACACATTATGGTCATTCTGAAGAATGGAATTCATTCCATTACATGATGTGCACAAATAAGTGTTAATAAGTATAACAAGTACGGTAGCCTCATCCTTAGTCTCCAGAGCGGGCAAGCAAAAGAGCATGGAGTAATGTGACAGCCCCTGAGAGTCCCTTTACCTCTCCTGACCTGCACATAATTGATGCTCAGTAAATAACTTGAGAAATAGTGAAGCAATGAACAGAGTCCTTTTCCTAATAATATGGCCTGCAATAGGTATCTCAAGTGTACGTTAAAGGAAAAATTGCTCTATGGCTACTTGATGTCATGAGTTAATGTTTACAAAGCGATCTGGACTTCTTGGAAAAAGAATGATGTTTTTGTTGGCACCGTGTCATGTTTGCAGTGGCACACGAATTTCTCCGCCTTCTCTTCCTCCAGGTGCCTGCCCTGCAGACGCCCTGCACTTCCACCCTTCAGGCAGCAGTGACCTCCCAGCGGACAGTCTTTCTTACTTCCCTTGGGCCAGCACAAGCCAGCACTATGGCTCGGGTAAGGACTGAGAAAACTTCTGGAGATTTCTTTGGGGCCCCCGAGAAACTCTGGGAAAATGAAACTAAAGTCCTACTGATTTCTGAGGTGTTCAGGTACTTCACCAGGTACGGAAGAAGTTGTGGAACAGACAGACCCTTTCATGAGCTCCTAGATTCTGAAGGGAAGATAGAGGTGCCATTGGGTAATTGAAAGCACATGACAAAACTGATTTCTTCATTTTAGGTGGATCATACAAATAACTCAAACTTTGACAACTAGCTGGTAGCAAAAATACTTTCGGTCTGTTAGAAAGAACTTATAAGACAAACCAGTTTTCTTTCATATGAGCAAAATTTTCAACCATTGTGATTTCTTTCCCTGTAATTTCTTTATATATTTACGATGTCAAATAAAGGGGTTCTATTTTACAAATGATTGGTAAAAGATACATTTATTACTATTTTTTAAATTGCTTTTGTATTTAGGAATTCAATAATTAAACAGTTCAAATGTTATTTGGAGAACAAAAGCTGTTTCCTACAGAAAATGGAGATACTTTATGCATAACTTGAAGCACAATAATTTGTTCTTTTTGAGGTTCAAATACATTAATTTTCAAATGATCACATATAATAAATATCTTGAAGTAATACAGGGAGAGCCAGTTATGAGCTCAGAATAAATAGAATGAATCTGAGTGGCAGATCTTGCCTTAAAGACAAGAACATTTCCTATTTTTGCAACTTTTGGAAGTGACTTGTTTTCTAAACCAGACCATGAGGCTTTCTGTGTAGGTGGGAAAATTTCCACAATACATATTTATGTGGAAGTTGCTGTCCATGTAGCATATTTGCTCTCTCTATAACTTGTTTCTAGGACTGAAATGAATGTCATGTGGACAAAAGCCAACGTGGTACCCTTATATAAGACCATAATAATGATGTCTGTTTTTTCTTGTATCAAAAATTCAAGTAAGCCTGGCTTTAATTAAGCAGCATGAAGTTGAAAAAAATTGGGCTTTAGGTTTTATTTTTTAATAATAAAAATTATACAAAGAACCTTACTTCCAATGGAGTTGTACTCACTATATATCTGAGGGCAAAGGAGTAAATTTTGTAGTTAGATTACAGTAGCATTTGGAACTCTGTACCCTTGCAGTCTTCCCTAAAGGCACATGTAAAACATTTCACTGAATCTGACTCCAGATCAAAAAACATTCACTTTTTACTTGGTTCACTATACAGTGGTATTTCTCTTTGTACAGGGCTTATGAATCACATAAGTGTCATTATATTTTTGTTTTTCTTCTTTATTTGTGACTCGCTATCCGTGTTCTGAAATAAACAGATGGGAGTTTGCTTCAGGAAAGATGAAATGGGAAGTATGAGTTAGGGAGAGACTGTGTTTCCTTTTCCGTGTGTTAGTGTCCTGGTGTGTTGCAGAGGCTGAGAACTTATGTGAGTGGAGTGGATGAAAACTTATATGATCTGGCTTAGAGGCCAGGAGAGTTCACTCACTGAGATTTGCCAAATGTAGTCTTATGATAAGTTTGGTTTGAAACATGAGAGCTGATTCTCATTATGCATTATTTTATTGGACCGGAGGGAGAGAAGAAAATGAACAAATGTTAAAGAAATGCTTATCAATACTTCTTATGGATACTACATATCTCTTCTTACAGTATATAGTCAGAATGCTTGCTGGTGGGAATGTCTGTCAAGGTGGATGTCGAATTTACAACATTTAGACAATTTGAGATAATAGAAAAGTTTAATAAATATGTGAGTGAGATATCATTTGCAAGAAGGTCAGAGAGTAGAGATTCATCTAGAAAGCTGGAAGTTCTTGCTAAAAGAAATAAGGGAGCTGATGAGAAGCTAAGTTTAAATTACCAGAGTGCCAGAACTCAAACATAACGTTTGAATGGTGACTACAGGGTAAATACAGGGTAAGGAGGGAGGGAGAGAGAGAGAGAGAGAGAGAGAGAGAGAGAGAGAGAGAGAGAGAGAGAGAGAGAGAGAGAGAGAGAGAGAGAGGAACTAATAATTTTCTTGAGTGTATCAACCATAGCATTTTTTAAGGTCAAGAATTCTGTCCTCAAAGGATAATCAATAATCTAATTGAAAGCAGTATCCTTTTTGTGATTGCTTCATAAAAGGTCAGAAAACCAGCTGCTTTTTAATGATTTCTGGGAGATAAGACTGAATAAAGTGATCAGAGCTCAGCCAGAGGCAACTGAAGCTTAATCAAATAAATTGCCACCCACAAGGTAAACCTTGAGAAAGACTCAGAAGAATTCTCCGAACCACCCCCCCCCATCAAGTTAGAGTTACACTTTTGAACTAGACCACCAGGGGTCGGAGCATTGATTCTAGGAAGCATTTATTAGTGCACTTGGGTGTCGAAGAAGAAAGACAGTGTAGTGGATCTCAGACTCTTATATATACAACACCAGTTCCGAAACAGGCTTCAACTTCTGGACCTGTGTCTCATCTCTGGTTCTTCTGATTTAGCAAGTCCATGGTAAATGGATGTGTGGCTTTGGCAGTCATTATTTTGCAGAGTGAAGAATCTCAGTTTTTTTTTTTTTTTTTTTTTTTTGAGACAGGGTCTCACTTTGTAGTTCAGGCTGGCCCTCAGCTCACTATGTAGCCCAGCAAGCCTTGAACTCAGCAATCCTCCTACCTCTGCCTCCAGAGTGCTGGGATTACAGGCGTGAGCCACCACGCCCGGCAAGAATCTCACTTTTGATGGGAAATTCCTGCGATTTCTCTAGCTATATTTCCTTAGAGGCCTTAGTGCAGGGTCCCAGGAGCTGCTCCTGATAGAGACTAGGGGCAGCCTGAGTGGACAGGATGTACCTGCGTCACAGGGACCCACATCTGAACCTCCTGCGGTTTTGGACATGGTGCATTTCCTCTTTGAGAGTCAGGTTCCTCATTTTTAAAAGAGGAGAAAAATACTGTCTACCTTCAGGGATTCAAATTAATAAGGCATGCAAAGTGTATTAGCAGAGTGAGTGGCACATCATAAAGCCATTAGTAAAGGTTACTTCTTGCAGCGAGGAGAGAAAGATGTCACTGAGGCCCTCTGTAGCCAGAAAAGTGGACCGATAGAGGCCAGGTGTCATCAAACTGCAGACTAGCCTTGGGTCCTGAGGGCCCAGGACCAGTGTGTGTAGGTAGATCCTAGATTGGACGATGAACAAAGATAAGGATATGAGACATACTTTCCCACTGGCACGAGTTTTTTTCTTTCTCCAAGAGTAGTAATGAGCAGCCCAGATGGCACAGTTAATTGGAATTATAATTGATCCCACAATAGTATTTAAGTCAATAGTTTAATTGATTTTCCACAGGAAAACCATTATGAGAACTGCTAAAAAAGAACAAAGTGAAACACATTAGATTCTGTGATTTGTTCCTATCTGCCACCCACCCTGTTTGGAAGTAATGAATGAAAAGAAAAATGATCAAAGAAAGGAAAGAGCCAGTGATTGAAAATATTGAATAGGCTACAATGACATCAAATGCTTATTGGGTGGCTCAGTGTGATGTCAGGTCACACCCCAAGAAGAAAACTCAGGAAATGAGGAGATAGTTTTGACATCCTAGATACTCTTCTTAAAAAACAAGATGAACATTTTCCTTCCGATCTCACAATACTTATCATACATTTTGAACCTCGTTTACGCCTCCAGTTTCTCACAGCTCATGATATGGTGAGGGAAATAAGAATCAACTATTTGTGTAAAGGTACAAATTGCCAATGAGGAATGTGACTATAGTGTATTCCTAAGTGTACCAATAAATTCAATTTATTAAAAAAAACAAGATAAAATTTGAGGGCATATATGGCAAGGTAGTAACAGCCAGCAAGTAAATAGAGGGCCGTGAGAGCAGCAAAATGAGATGAGTCTGTCATTTAAGTTCAAATAAGTTAACCTTTGTGGGTCTTTATCTCCCATATTCCCTTAATTTTCCTCCACTGTGATATGAGACATGTAGTGGGACAAGACACAACGTTTCACTCTCTATTTTTCTCATTAGCAGAGTAGTCCATAAACAAGGACACCTAAGTTATCACCAACTACTAGCTATTTCTAAAGAATCTTATTTACCTTGGACTATAATTTCTAGTTTTTCCCCCATAAATCAAATGTGAATACCTTTTGACCAGGACTGTTACATTTCTAGATGTTACTAGTATCTTTTCAATAAATAACCATAATAATAGACTTGGTAATGATGAATAATTGATGAAGAAAGACGTGCTGACATAACCATCATTTTTTAAATGAAGTACCATCTGCTAGATCATATTTCAAGGTTAATCTTTACGGTGACCTGTTAGGAGTTATTATTCCTATGGATGTTTTCCACAGAGTTTCTGAGATATCACAGAAGTAGAAAATACAGAACATTTTAGATGAAAAAATTTTATCATATCACCAATTTACTCCAAGTTGCAGTTCCAGAAATCTAAAAATATAATGAAAAGGTAATAAAATTAAAAATTCAAATAATCTGGATGTGATTTCTCATGTATTGTATACAGAGTGCTTTGGTAAAATCAATCTCTTTATGCCTCAGTTAATTTCATTAGTAAAAGTAAGATTTTAACAGCTACTTCATCCTTATGTTTTTATAATTTAATGAAGTACTTGAGAGAGGACTGGAAAATCTGGGTGATGTCTTTAAAGCATTTTCACTTCTTTCTATGTGTTCCTGCTCCTGATGTTTCTAACTCAGCCCATTTGCCTGATAATCCAGTCATAATTTGTTAATTAGCAATAATTCTTCTATCTTGAGAAGCTATGTCAAATACTATCAAATTAGCCCTTCTTGATAACATCAGGCATCATGATTTGTCATAGTCTTTTATATTATCAGAACCACACTATCATATAATTATATTAATATATAAATTATGCCAATTGCCTCAGATAAGAACAAAATCTATAAAAATTGTTATTGATTCAAGAGGAAATCTGTGACACACAATCCTGAGAAAATACAGTTTTAAAATTATTTGAAGAGGATGCTTTCAGTTGAGTTAAATTTACTGCTATGATAGGCTCTTTGTCTTTTTTTTTGGTGGTACTGGGGATCAAACTTGGGCCTTTGTGCTTCACTTCCAAGGTAGGTGTGCTACCACTTGAGCTAAATCCCTAGCCTGAAAGGTTTTTTAATAATTTATGCCTTTGCCCCTTGATTTAATTATAATAAAACATCAAGTAAAATTAAACTGAAGACCATTCATCAAAATGTTTGACCAAGATACACATTAGAGTGATGTTATGGCTTGTGTCTGGATGTCTCCCTCAAACCTCATGTGATCATAGGTGGGGATTTTTCAGAGGTGGATGGATCTAGAGTGTGTGACACTGGGAATGATTCATGGTCCAAAAGTAAGATCAAGGACACTAGCATTAATGGTGTGAGTGCTGCCTGCCTTGAGTAGTCTGGATAAGATATAAGGGAGAGAAAGAATTGTAGTCATTTCTTATTGCTTTTCTACCTTTGGCCTCCCATGAACTGTTTCTCTTCTCCAGTGCCTGTCTACCATGCCACCTTGTTTAAGGCCAGATGATTACAAACTGAAACCTTCACAGAAACTAAGCTAAATAAATCTTTCCTCTTTTGACTTAGAATGTTGGGTATTTTGTCTTAACAGTGAGAGAAAAGTAACTAAGTCAATTTAGAATTTGAATTCAGGTCTTTCATATACTTTCTTCATGGTAAAATCCATATTATTTGAATTAGTTTATTAATGAGTTTACTGAGTAGTGTGAACTTGCCTGGGGCATCTATATTAATGTTGCAACATTTCTCTCCAGTTACCCAAGCTTTGTCAAGTTTCCCTTTCCTTTGGACAGACACCAAATCCTTTCAATCAATGTTTCTATAAAAAATCCCAGAAATACAAGAAGTTAGTGTTATAAAAGTTTCAATCTCGATCCATTGAGAGCTTGTTCCTCCAGATCATTAGTCAAGTATAAGGTTTTCCAGTTTGAAGAGAGGGCTGTGGTCTTTCCCTCTAGGTGTTGCCTCCCTCTCTTTCTAGGCTTCTGCAATTTGTGCTTGTTTGGTGCAGAGAACAGGACCTGGCCAGCTGAGGCCTTCTTCAAATAAGACTCTATAAGGAAGTTCTCAGATCTACATGGCTTTAGACCCCTCCTCACTGCACAGATGGCAGATCTAGCTCCAGTAACAACTTATTCATGAAACTCCCCTGCCCCAAATATTCTGTTGCAACTTTTTAATAAGAAGAGCTCCCAGTTATTGATTCTCTGTAGTATTTCCCAGTGCAATCAGGGTTTTGTTCACGAAGTCTTTTCCCACACCTGTGTCTTAAATGGTTTTACCTATTTAGCAAATGTAGTGTTTCTGTTTTAATATTTACATCTTTGATCTGTTTAGATTTTAATTTAGTGCATGAAGAGCAGCCTGGGCATACTTTTAGTCTTTTGAATATGGAAAACCAGTTTTTCCAGCACCAGTAATGAAGAGGCTTTCTTCCAGTGAATGTTTGGCCCCTGCGTCAAAGATAATGTGGCTAAGTGTACTTTGGGGCTGTTTTTGCATCTTTTTAATCTGTTTCATTGATCCTCACATCTATTTTTTTTTTTGTCAGCACCATGCTGCTCATATCTCAGTAGATCCATAGTATAATTTCAAGTCAGGGACTATGATGCTCCCTGACTTGCCTTTGTTGCCCAGAATTTTTTTTTTTAATTGAAAGTCTGTTCTGGTTTCAAGTGCACTTTGGGAATGTTTTCTCCAGTTCTGTAGGGTGTGCTAATGATATTTTGATTGGGGTTGCTTTAAATCTGTGTATTAAGTTTGGGAGTATGACCATTTTCACAATGTTGGTGCTTTCTACCCAAGAAAATGGGATAGCTTTCTATTTTCTGATATCTTCTCCTATCTCCTTTTTAAGAGTTTTTAATGTAAAAGTTGTCTACTTCCTTCTTTAGGTTGATTCCAAAGTACTTCATTTTTTCTATGCTAGGTGAAAGGTGTTGATTCCCTAATTTATCTCTCAGTGAGTCTGTCATCATGTATGGGAATATTATTGATTTTTGAACGTTGGATTTTTGTCAAATGATTTTTCCCATCTATTGAGATGCTTGTGATTTTTGTCTTAAGCTTTGTTAACATAGTGTATTACCTTTATAGATTTGTGTATATGGAACTGTTCTTGCATCCCAGGAATTAAACCTTCTTGGTAACGGTATATCTTGAAGAACACATCTGGCTTTGATTCTTACCACGTTTCTTGTTTGTTTCTCTCATACTGCATTTCTAATTACTAATTCTTAGATAATAGGAAAACAGGCATTCAGTAGCATGTTCTATTTGCATATTTTATGAGGAAGAAATTAAAACTGAAAATCTAAAAAAGCCTTTTATTTGAAATATACAAAGAAATCACAAAATCTAACAATAAGAACACAGACAGTTTGTTTCATTGTGTGAAAGATTTGAACAGGCATCTCACTGAAGATTAATAGATGGCAAATAAATGAATAGATGCTGCATATCAGATGTCATTCGGGTTTGCAATTAAGATGGTAACACTCCACATCTATTACAATGGTGAAAATTCAAGACGTTGATCCACCCAAGCTCCAAAAGGTTGAGGAGGATGTGGAACAATGTGAAACTCTCATTTACTGCCAGTAGAAAAATACAGCCACTTTGGAAGAGAGTTTGGCAGGTTTTTGAAAAACGAAGTGCTTTTGTAGTGTACATTTTAGCTACTTTCTCCTCACTGAAAAACAGTGTCCAGCCTACACAGCTAAAGGAAGGAAAGGTATTTTCAACTCATGATTTGTAGTGGTTTTAGTCCACAGCTGGCTGGCTCCAGGGCAGCAGCGCATGGCAGAGGAGAAACATCTCGTGGTAGGAAGAAGAGTGGAAGGAGTAGGGAAGAGCCCTTCCAGGCCACGCTCCCAGTGACCCACTTCACCCAGCCAGACTTCACTTTCCAAAATTGCATTTAGCTAGAGCTCATCAGTGGAGTAATACACTAGTATTGTACTTCCACAATTGAATTATCTCCCAAAAGCCCTACCTGAGAGTGCATGAGGGTTTGGGGAGACATCCAGATACAAATCACCATACCATAGAAGCCATTAGTTGCATTGTTTGGTCTTTTCCCAGACAAGTTTAAACATATCCACATAAAAATCTGCATACATATACTTAGAGTATCCTTATTCATAACTGCCAAAATACAACTCTCCAGAGGTCCTTCAGTCAGTGGATAAACAAACTACTGTACTGTATCGACAAAATGGAGTATTAGAGCTAAAAAGGATTGAGTTATCAGGCCACTGAAAGATATGGATTGAACCTAAATGCATCCTGCTAAGTGAAAGAAGCCAATCTGAAAAGGGTTCACGGTGTGAGATTCTAAGTGCATGGCATTGTGCAGAGAAGAGAAACAATAGTCAGGTGAAGGTGAAGGTTGAGGGGGGTGGAGAGATGAAGAGATAAAGCACAGAGGCTTTTTAGGTCAATGAAACTGTTTTGTGTAATGCCATGTGTTGAATACATACAGTTAGATATTTTTCAAAATTCGTGGACTATATAACACCAACAGTGAACGATAATACAAACTTTAGACTTTGTGTGTGAGACCTCCATGCACTTTCCTCTAATTTTCTATGTTCTAACATCATTTTTAAAGTAAACTATATTAAGAATAATCAGAACAAGAATTGTAAAGAGATACAAGGATGCAAAACAGAGAGAGCTGCTTTCTAAGTAGGTAACAAGTTCTGTCACTTTTTTATGGGACAGAGTAATGTATTATAAGAGTCCTTGCTTGGATAGAGACTGTCTAGCAAATAATTAGGCACAATTCAGTCTTCTGGCTTCTCTGTTGTGTATTCACAGTTACTGAAGTAACTGGGAAGCAGCACCAGTGGGTGAGGGAGAGAGGCCACCTCTTCCTGGAAGCTTCATCCTTATAGTCAAGCTTATGTACTTGCAGTGTACCACATCTATTGTTCTGAATGATGCAACTCTACAATGCTCCTTATTTTCTGGAAAAGTGGTAGTCCTAAGAACCAGGCCTTTCTTTTCTCAGAACACTCTTTTCTGTGTTCAGAACAGAAGCTTATTTTTAAGCTAGGGTATGAGATCCAGAAGACAGAATTGAAGTGGGAAAACTAGGTGTGGTTGTGGTAGAATTCTCTGGAGTTTACAGTCTACAACAAACACATAATAATGGGGAAAATTTTAAATAAAGAACAGAAAGAAATACAGAAAGAAGGGCAGGAAATGGTGAGAGGCTCAAGAATGTGACTTCAGATTAAAATCTGTAGAATTGCAATGGAGTTTAGAGCAAATAAATATCTTAGAACAATCAATGTTGTTGCTTCCTTCAAAGCAGTATAGTACACTGAAAAACTCCAGGGAAAGATCTGTGCATGTTTTCCTTTGAAGATTATGATAAAACCAGTCATTTTCTAAAGCAAACCAGTTTTTTTTAACCAAATTTACTTTTAAAAAAAATAGATGTCAATATCTTTTCATTGTATCTTGGTATATTCTATGAAAATATTTTCAAAAGGTTATATCATGGAATTGAATCTCTAACAACCTTTCACCATTTTGTTTAGTGAACTTTTCTTGCTATGTTACAAATTGGGGAAGGATATGAGCAGCACAATTAGAGATAACTTGTCTCTTTGCTGTTGCTTTCATTTTCTGTGGTATAAATATTTGGAAGTTTCCAACCTTTCTAACTAATTCAATTGGAATTTCTTTCAAACAGTTTTCCTTTTTTGTGCCAGTAGACTATCCTTCTTAGCTAGGAGAGTTTATGTTTCTTATTGATAGCTCTTGACTGGATTTCTTGGTTCTTAGCAAACCCTCCCAGAGTTAGTCCCTTACATACTTGTTCTCATGTAATGGTTCCCTGGTCCACACACTCATGTTTATACTTTCAATTTCTACCTGTCTCTTCAAATTACTCTGGGGTTTCAATCTTTCTTTGTATTACCCAAACACCATCACTTGATCCCATATTGCACAGTGAGCATTGTGTAGGCCTCATAGAAAAGAATATTGCTCTCTTTCTAGGAGATCTTACTACATTTTATTTTAAATGTGAACATAATCATTTATGCCTAATGTATAGTATCTAAAACCAAGTACTTGAACTGTGATTTCCCATTGAGTCATCCTGAATTATTTTATGAGGAGAAGAGAATTTTATTTTCACTCAGAGGGAGGAAGATTATATTAGGTTCCCCATCAGCTTAGGGTGAGAGAAGCCAGTTGTTACATCTCCGAATCATGATGTCATTGAGTCCAAGGCATTAATCATCATAGCATATGCATTATTTTGCTGCTTTTTCCTGCTGAGCCAAGGAGATGATACATATGAATTCACACTCCTCCACGCTCGCCTTCTTCCTTCTTCCATCTTCACTTTCTCTCTGAAGGCAGTATTGGCTGACACCAATTCCGGTATGTATTTTAAATGTCAAATTTTCCTGTGCACATGGCGTTGTATTTATTTACAGTAACATGTAATCACTTGGGATAGTCCTCCCCTGGTGGACACACACTGATTGGTATCATACCTATGATTTTGGTTTCAGTTTTATGATAAGAATTATACAACTCTAATTTAAATTGGAATGTGGCTAGATGCGCTCAGATTCGTGTGGAGTCACTAGGTCTGTTTAGAAGCATGGAGCTCTATCAGCCTAGCTTGGGTTTTTCAATTTTTATTTTTTTTTGCCATGTGACAAATGTTCCGCTGTTCTTCTTGAAATCCACGTTGCCATTAACTGTTGATGTCCATGTTGCTAATTTTAGTATCTGTCCATATGGTGAGGAGAGGATGAGAGAGACAGAGGGAGAGAGAAAGACAGAGGGAGAGAGAGACAGACAGAGGAAGATGGAGAAAGAGATGAAGGGAGGGAAGGAAGGAGGGAGAGAAGGAGAGGGGAAGAGTCTTCACAAACAAAACTCTTATGTGTCCCTCACAGGATCCTAGGATTCTTTTGGATCTAAGTTCTCTGGAGGTCAGGTCTGGCTGGAAGGGCGACACAACAGGGTGTGAGCCTCACGAGAGAGCTCTGTGTGGACGAGGCCCACGTGCTGTCACATTTCTCCAGGATGCGCCTGTGGATTCATCTCTGCTTGGAAACAGACTTCACCCGCTCAGATGTCTTCAAACATAGTATTCTTAAGGTTGCTGTAGTCATTCTGCAGTTTGGTCAACCTGCAATGTAACATCCTGGGTCTCAATTTATTTCTTCTCTTTCTTTACTCTTCTAGTATTACTCCAAATATGTTTATTAATATTATGGCTGCTCCCGGTGCCACTATTGCTATTAAAACCTTTTTTTTTTCACAATGACTGGATGCTAGGCACTGTCCTAGGCATCTTTCATATTGTCCGAGAAACCCTGAAACAAATATTTATTTTGTAGTTGAGGTCACTGAGGCCCAGCACATTTAGAACCAATGCCAGTTCCCTGGCTGGAATTGTGAGTTGGATCCAGTGGTCTTGGTAGTCATAGCAGCTTTCAAGGCAAGCAAAGGGTCTGTAGGTCAGGAGACCTCATTGGAGGTGAAGTAGTTTCAGGTTGCTGAGTCATCCACTAGCGAGGAGGCCTGACCATGCCATCGTGAGGTAGAAGAGTTACTAGGTACAGATTTTCTATTTTGTTCTTGTTTTTTTTTTTTTGTTTGTTTGTTTGTTTGCACTGCCTGCTGGCTGTTGGAGAGTCCCTAGGTATAGGTTTTTTGTTTGCACTGCCTACTGGCTGCGGGTTGTTATGGACTTAGTAAAAATATAATCTAAAATGCTGTCGTTGAATACCCTTTGGAAATGGAGAAAGAAGTACTTGTATCACTGAATCAAAATTACTAACACCACCGATCTTTTTATAACTCTGAATATATGCTTACCTTTGGGTTTGATGTAGAAGTTTTATTAGGGAAAAATTCCTCTTCTTACGAGCCAGATGACACTTTTTACTTTCTCTTTATTACAAAATTAGAATGGCTTATCCTAGTCCTCCAATTGTTTAGGGAAAAAAATCCTCTTATTATGAGCTAGACACTTTTTACTTTCTCTTTATTACAAAATTAGAATTGCTTATCCTAGTCCTCCAATTGTTTAGGTCCTGAATTGGCAGAGCATTCATGTACAAAAACATTTCCATTGTATAGGCACAGTTCATTACTGAAAGCTAGTTAGAAACTTTCAACTTCTCCATTACATCCCAGGTTCTAGACACAATCTTGAACTGAGAGCACATGTAGTCTATGCAGAGGAGTAATAAGAATACATAGGAAACAAATTTAAATCTTTATTCTCTATCTTGGGTAAAAGGCTGTGTATACAAATGTATGTGCTTTGGGAGATGGGTTAGAAAGTACAGAAAATCTTTGCTTAAATGGAATGACATTAGAGTAGAAGGTCTTTCATTTCTGGTCAGAGCACTGAAGAGCCACCTTCAGTGGGGAAGAAGGAGACAGGACCTTCTAAACTGAGAGTGGTGTGTTCTGTCCCAGGATCTGGGTAGGTGAACTTTATTTCTTGCTGTAGTAATGTGAACAGCAGTGGCCTTCTTGTTGAAGAGATCTTATGATGATGACTTATAATTAAAAGTTACTTCAAAATTATCAAAGTTATTGGCTCATTATTATCTGAGGGTGGTTTCCTCTTACAAGAGGAAAGGAAATAATTTAGAGGACCTTGGGCTATCTCGTATCAAAAAATTTTGTGTATAATTTATTTGATGGTGATTTGAGTCTGCTTTTAGATGTGCTGTCACAAAACACATGTAGCTGATGTCTTCTTTTTCAAGAACTTTATATAGACCTAATGAAGGGCTCTCTATGGCCCTCTAGAATGCAGTCCAATGCATCACTGAGAATTTCATGTATATAATTTATACAGCCTATTCTTCATAGTCATTAAAATTCACATTCACATGGGTTAATACTACACAGAGATGGAATCTCTGTGAAGTTTTATTATTTAGTCATTGCTTGGTTTATTTAATCTCCCTCTAGTTTATATGAAGAGGGACTTAAAGTGGATGAATTAACAACATTCATTTAGTAGTGTCTTGAGCACATTTAACATTATTTCTCTATGCTTTAGAAAGGTTTTACTTTTTTCTTAATCATTGTGGGGATAAAGAGTCCTCCTGTTTGAGTAGCTAGTATTGATCTTTTAAACCAGACATTTGTTCAAGGTGAAATACTTGCTTCAGAATGAAAAAAAATCTAGCCACCTTTAACAAACTAAAAAAAAAAAAAAAAAAAAAAAAAACACTTCAACTGTTTCTAAGATACTTGGGTAAGTTAAACCAAACAGGAAATAACACAGGAGTCCTGAGTCAGAGAGGAACTCCTCATAACTCATTTGAGTTTACAAGCAGAAAGATGATGCCATTGCCCGAAATCTATAGAGTTTAAGATACTTCATTGTCTGTCATGAAAAGACTATGGTTATATTCAAGTGTTATGTGATTGCATGGTCATTTCACTTTTTCCATTTCTCTGAGGCTACTCCAAGTCTTTTTACTTTAAGGTAGATAAGATCATGTTTTGCAAACTTTTTAGAACATGGGACCCTTTGAGGAAGATAAATTTCCCTACTCAGTCACTGTAGTGACCAATCACATCCTAGAGAATTTGAATGGAGAAAACAAAAGGAAATATCAGTGCTTCCTTGACATGCTTAAGACAAGTACAGTTTCTTTAAGTTCAGGGAAAAGTCAAATATTAGATACAAAACTCTTGTAAGCATGAATTTCCTTGACATTTTGTGGTCAACCAGTCATCTATAATACGCAATTTGTCATATGCACTGTAAACTATAAAGTAGAGGAAGAAGAATAGGGAAGTGGGATGGAAGGTATAAATTTAGTGGTCTTTCAGTATTTTGGAAAATGTAAGTCAGTGTTACATTTGCAGAAGTTACTGCAACGTTATCAAAGCCATTTTAGACCATCCTTTGCAATTGTACATTTGAATGCTGATTCCTTTTTATCTTTTGATTTCAAGTGAAGGAAGAAAGACTTTTTTCCTAAAATAAGTCTCTTCTGCCATTATACCACCAGTGCTCATGCGCTATGCCAGTGTTCAGCAGATTGGGGTTCTTAGACATTTATTGGTAGTGTTTATTGAGTGCTTATTATTATGTTAGCTACTTCTACAGGGGTCTAATTTTCACAAAACCCTATGAGGTTAGTGCTATTTTAGTGTCGATGTGAAAACTAAGGCAAAGAGAAATAATTGAAGCTATTCCCAATAGCTTGGTTAAATACTGTCCTTATGAGCACAGTCAGTGTACAGTTTACAGCAGCATGACTCATAAATCCTGCAAACAGCTTGTATACCCATCCACAGATGATATGATGATGGGAATGTGGTATTTATACATAATAGAATACTACCCAGCTAAAGAAGGACACATTTGTAGGAAAATGGATACACCTGGAAAATATAACGTTGAGTGAAATAAATCAGGCACACAGCTTTTAATTCCATGGAGTGTCTCTCCTTTGAGTAAAGCAAAGTATAAACAAAGAGTATAATAAAGGATGGATAAAAGCAGACAAGGGGATGGATCTCTTGCAAATGCAATGGTATCCAAGAGAATATAGAGGGAGAGGGAAAGGGAAAATGAGTAGAATAAAGCTATACTATTTACAGGAACTTAATAACCTCAATAAATGTACATATTATATATCATAAAAATGAGATAAAGTTGATAATATCAATAAGAATAAAAAAGGGGAAGTAGGACTTAGAGGAGGAAGGAAGAACACAGAAAAGAAGGGAAAAAGATTAAAAACAAAAGAACTTAGTTGTAGCATGTACATGTTTCCAGTCCTCAAGATAACTGTAAACTACATGTATTGCAACCATGTACTAATTTAGAAAAGAGAGAAATTCAATCTGCCTCCATATATTTTCATATCTTCTACTGCTCAGACCTTTATCTCACAGTTTTATATATAGTAGTAGATAGTAGGTGTTCAATGAATGTCCAGTAAGTGGAATGGTTGAATTAGGCTTAGAAGAAGGCAGCTTCCTGCACGGAGCTGACAAAACGAATAGGAGTAGTGATGATTCTCACAGAAGTAGGATCCAAGATTTAAAATTCATTAGGGACAATTGCTAGGATTACTTGCAAGGGTGCTCACAACTCTTTCGACTGGAAAAGGAAGTGGGAGGCAGTGGTACTAGGCTGAGCCTCATGAGAGCAGGAACAAGGAAACTTCCCATCCTCAAGGAACCTCAGACAATGGATAAAGCCACGTCCCTTTCTAGTGAAGCCCTCTGGACTTCCCAGCCACCAGGCACACTTGACAGGCATTAAACTAGGATGAAGGTAAAACTTTATAGAAACTCTGACCCACACATGAGGACTGGTCCTATGTTGCCCTCAGATTTAATACTGATAATTATTCTAGTGTCCGACAGAACAAAGCACTAGCAAGTGATAGCAGCAGCTCTGTTGCCCCTTGAGAGCCAGATTAGGTCTGTAATACTGCTGGGGTCTGGAGGTGAAGAACAGATTTTTTGACCAAACCTTTCAAAGTAGTGTGTGTGAAAGAAAAAAATGTGGAGGAAAGGGAATATTCATAGAAGTTTACAAGTGCTTTGAATCAGAGATACAATGGGAAAAGAGCTCCATAAAATTTTATATATGTATTTAAAATCATCTAGCAGAAGGACAATGCCATTTTTGTTTTTCTTTTTTTGGTGGTACCAGGGATCGAACTCGGGCCCTGTGCTTCCAGGGTAGATGTGGTACCACTGAGCTAAATCCCTGGCCCTATTGCCAATATCTTTTGCAAAAGTTTTCAGGCTACCTATAAAAGCTGTCTGCTATGCTACCTACACTGGCTTCTTTGAAAAATAAGTATCAACAATATTTATTAACTGCATTCTCCTTTTAGGATAGTTTACAACTATTTTAAAATTTAACTATTCTAGCTGGGTGTGGTGGCTCATGCCTGTAATCCCAGCACTCGGGAGACAGAGACAGGAGGATTGATGAGTTCAAGGCTTGCCTGGGCTACATAGTGAGCTCAGAGCCAGCCTGAACTACAAAGTGAGATCCTGTCTCAAAAAAAAAATTAACTATTCTAAATAATTATTTTTCAGTAGTTCTTTAAATGTGAACTTCTCGCTGGCTACCCATCACTGTTCATGCTTTCCTTGCTTCTTATGACTTCACAGTAATCACTGGGCATTGCCTGATAAAAGAATAGGATGTAACTGAAATATGACTTTCATGACATCACAACAGACTTTGGATTCCCAAGTTAGATTCCCTAATGAGACTTTGGTCTGAAAAGGATGGTCAGACCCCCCGTTCTCCAGCTGAGGTCAAGGTGTGCATTTAGCACGGCTTTCAGAATTATTTTTCTTGGAAAGCTGTAATATCTTGATACTTCTTGACTTTCTGTTCTCAACGGCTTCTGTTGTTTACAATAAAGAAAAAATAGATTTCTCAGTGAAGCAAGGCTTTTGTGACTTAATTTTTAGACTTTGAAGATCAAATTGGCTAGAGTTTTGCTAGAGATTGCCTATATTGCTGACATTGAAATGAAATGAGACAGAAGAACAAAATGCTTAAGTTCACTGCTACCTTTATTCATCACAGATCGTACTCTTTGTCTTTGGGGACAGTGGAGTCCTCCAGCGTCTCTTCCCTTTCCCCTTAAAGCCTAGGAGTCACCAGTGCTATTGCTTATCTGTCTGCAGTGATTTTTGCCTTTGCACTTTCTTTTCTTCCCCATAGACACTACTGGTCTAGTTCACATGTTTATCCCCTGTTTCTAAGACTATGATACAAGTTAAACTATTCTTCAGCTTCTCCTCAGTTATCTCCTAAACCTATTGCTAATAATATTTCCCTAAAATTAACTTTGTAATCTGCTAAAAGAAATTGGTAATTCCTTTTTGATCATTGACTACAATTTGAAGTATTTAGCATAATAGGTAAGAGTCCTCAACTGTCAGTTCCAGTAAGATGAATGGTCATTATTTGTTAAGGCATCGATATTCCTGGCGTGCTAACCTTGTTACTGATCCGTTCTGTGTGTGTGTGTGTGTGTGTGTGTGTGTGTGTTTCTCTCTCTCCTTTCCACTCCTTTCCATTTCTTCTCATTCACCTTGGCGGCCATTTCTTGAAACAAACCTTCACCTTCAAAGGCAACCCCTATCTGCACTAATTGCTCTGTTATAATCTTTGAATTACTTTTCTTGGGGGGGGGGATGCTTTGAATTACTTTGTATCCCTCTCTGCATTGTGCTCTACTGAGAAACATCTAAGTTCTTTCGTCACACAGGGGTCTCAGCACCCAGGCTTCACCCACTTAATATCAATTTCACTTTCCTCACAAATAGAGCTGGACATGCAGCAGGCCTTCCTTAACTGTTGTTATTTGGAACTGAATTTTCAAAAATCCTCTGAGAAAAAGTTAAAATTTGATTCAGACCATTAACTTCCATTTTTCTGTGTGTAGGTTATGTAATAGCAAATGTGGTGAAAGTACATGAATAGTTTCTGACTATATTTTCTAAGTAAAAAAAATCAAAATGTGACTTCATTAAAGATGTATCCAATTGTCAAAGGAAAATAAATCAGTTTCTTCAAAATTTGAATATAAGGATGTTTTTGGAGGTGATTTCTCACTTTGTTGTTCAGGGCGGCCCCAAACTTCTGAGCTCAAACAGTTGACTTGCCTCAGGCTGCAGAATAGCTGGGACTGTGGGTACACTCTATCTGGTTTGGATATGTGTGATCTGACTTCTTTCCTATATGAGAGCTTAATTACTCTGGTTTTTTTTTTTTTTTTTTTTTTTGAGATAGGGTCTCACTTTGTAGTTCAGGCTGGCCCCGAGCTCACTATGTAGATAAGGCAAGCCTTGAACTCAGCAATCCTCCTGCCTCTGCCTCCTGAGTGCTGGGATTACAGGCTTGAGCCAACACACCCAGTATTTTTGTATGTGGTTACCAGGGATCAAACCAGGGACCTTGCACTTGCTAGGCAGGCACTAGAACCACTGAGCTAAATCTCTGGCCCTACTCTACATTTTTAACACAACTCCTAAATGTGTTGCTAATGCCAAGGACCGTTTACTCAGTACTCTGGCATGGGAAATCTTTAACTGTGTTGCTATGTACCGTATATTTTACACCTTTATTTCCTTCATCTCTTTTTAGAAATGAGCCCTATCATGTGGTACATCTGCACAGAGGCCAGTAATGTTGGTTTTTCTCTCCAATTATACTAACAAGACCCAAGGATAATGTAATCTGAGAAATAACATCACAGAAAATTGTATATTAAAGGAATAAAATTGATATTTTGAAAGAAAAGTTTCTTTTTGTGACTTGCTGCCAATCTTTCTTCCCTTCTGTTAAAGGTTATAGTGTTAGGAATTGATTTCTTTTGTAGCTTGTAACAACATTTCAGTTATCTTGTTTTCAGTTTTGAGTAGTTTGTCATTTTTCCATCCGTATCCTCAGGTATTATATACTTTTTTTGGTAATGCTATTCATAATGGTCCTATGTTCAGTCTTTACTGCACACTTAGCTATTACGTTGGGCATAGATCTGCCTTTGAAGTCCACGGGGCTATGTGCACAGATGAAAGACGCGGTAGGAAGGGAGATGTTTCCCACCTTCCTCTCTGTTGGACTCTTTCATCGCTGCCTGACAACATTTTCCACTCCCTTGTAGATAAGAATCTTTTTGTAAATGTTCTATATTTAATACCAAGAATCAGTGCTGAAAAGCAACATCAGCCATTCTCACCATATCCATCTAGATTAAAAGTGAGTCAAAGACAATTAAGAAACTGTGGCAGGAATTGTAACCCACAAATGATGGTTTTGATAGCATTTTCTAGCATGTTCTTTTCTGCAAATGCGACTAGACAAACTAAGGTAATTTCCTTTTGCCTCTTCCTGTTCCCATTTTTAAAGAGAACAGGCTATAGTTTCTTTTCCCTACATTTTTTCATCCTTTGCTTCTTGAGTCCTGGTAGAGATATCTAAATATTCAGTGGTGCTGCTCAATTCTTATATGAATGACTACTGGATTTCCACATGCTCCTTGCCTAACATTGTAAAACTTCAGAGACACACCATAAATTCCCTTGTGTGTCCCTGCAATGTCAACAGCGCTTCCCTTTCAGGAGAGTGTGACTTCAGTAGTCACATAGAGTTATAGCTGGTTTGCCCTTGTCTGGATATCTGAGGAATGCCAGGTCAGTCCCCGTCTATTCTCCTTAGATAAGAGGCAGCCTGCAAGTCCTCATGCTAACCTGACCAGTCTGGACCTGACGAGACTCTGAAATTGGTCACACTGTATTATTTCCATATCCAACTTGACTTCTACATCTGTAAAACATACAGAGGGCTAAAATTAGTGCTTTCAATACACTGCAATTATTTTCCACATTTAAATTTCTTTTACACAAAATAAAGCCAATGGGGAAAAATTTACTTTATACCAACCAGCTCAGTGCAAATTCTTCCAGGTAAGAAATTTAAGAATGTGGAAGTGATCCTCCTGTGTAACTTTTTTAAAAAAAATTATCTTTATTGGTATATTGTATATACACATCATGATCACACTCAATATTGGGAATTTGTACCAGTATATGACACAATTTCTATGTTTTTTTTTTTTTTGAAATGGGGTCTTGCTTTGTAGTTCAGACTGGCCCTGAGCTCACTATGTAGCCCAGGCAAATCTCAAACTCAGCAATCCTCCTGCCTCTGCCTCCTGAGTGCTGGGATTAGAGGTGTGAGCCACCATGCCCAGTTGACACAATTTAATTCTCATTTTTTCCCATTCATGTACCCATCCCACAACCCCCCACACACCCTAAATACATAAACTTCGTTTCCCTTTTTTTATTACCACCACATTTTTCTTTAGCACTTATTACTCACTCCTCTACCATCTCTCCCTTTGAATATTTTTATTTTACAATATTCATCATACATTCTAGAACTCATTAACAGTGTTAGTTTCTCATACCACAAAACAGACATGATATTTACACATCTGAGACCTATTTATTTCACTTATAAGTATGTCCTGAAAGTATGTCCATTTGAGTATAAATGACTCAAACTTATCATTCCTCCAGAGTTAACTTTTAATGAAAGAAATTCTGTCTTCTAACAGACATGATTTTATCTACATGGCATCAAATACTTGGAAACAGACAATGAATATTTCCTAAATATTCAGTTGTAAATTCCAATAACTACTAAATGAGACTAAAGGATTCTCTAAGACCGAGAGTAATTTTGTCTTGAAAGAAATGTATGTTTTCTATTTTATTTAAAATTAGTTTCCATGTGTTCTTGTGTAAGTTTTTCTTAAGATAAAGGCACAATTTTTCTAGGTGATGGGATGAGATGTCTCTGAGGCCCAAACTCTTCTTGTTCTTACAGACTATTATTGAACAAGGATTTGTCAGTGTCCAGGTGTACTTGTTAAACTTTACTATTTTTTATTAATTCAACCTCACATATCCCCAGTTCTGTACATCACATATCAACAGCCCAGGAGGAAGAAATCATTTTTAAGATTTTTAAGATCCCTTCCATATACATGTAATTATTACTTCTTGTGAAGAAGAATATGATAATTCACAGGTACACATTGAATATCATAGAGATTTTTATGGTATTGATATGTTTATTTTATTTTCTAATGAAAGTCTAGCTGCCGTGATTAAGTCTATATTATGTCTCTTTTTCTCTCTCACCTCAAATAACAGACCTCAGGTGTATTTTAGATTTATTTAACTTCAAAGAAAAATAAGAAAAAATCAGTATTTCAGTTACTGCTGTTTTATCTTGGACATTTTCCATGCACCTGAAGAAGGAAACCTGTTTTTTTCTTGCTTTCCTATAATTATGCTTTAGTCTTGATTTTTTTGTCAGATTAGATCTCTAGCAATTTAGTGACTGTTGTAAAATCAATCAGAGACTTTTAAAAATTTGTCCTGCCAAGACTGTGAAATACGTTCCTACATAATTCATTTCTGAACTGATGGATGGATGACAGGCAGTAGGCAGCAGGACTGGGTACTAAACAACTCTGTGTCAGGCTGCAGAAATCTTAGCAATCCGATCTGTAACACACAGAAAGAGTAGGAAAAGAGCAAAACTGGAAATATGCATGAGATTTGCTCTTAAGTCAGAAAATAGAAGCAGAGTTATTTTTAGTAGAAGAATAGAAAAATAGTGGAGTTAAAAAGCTAGAAATTGTGATGCCATTATGAACCAATTGTTCTGTGTTTTCTCGAAAATTTTCTATTATCTTGTGCCATCTTGAAAGCTTGGAGATTTGTTGAGAGACAATGACAATGATTGAAAGACCACAGTTCTGGAATTTTGAGGAAAGATTTAAAAAAGGAAAATTTTTAATCTTCTGGTAGAAGGTGGTGAGATATGGTGGGAAAAGCAGAAGGCTGGTGCCTTGTCCTGTGATGACTTTCAATGGTAAATTTTGTTCCCGAGTAAATCGCTGTAACTCTTGGTCAAACTGCCCATTTCAGGAAAATGAAGATACTTGTGATTTGAAGGTGATTTTTAAGATCCCTCTAGTTCAAAGTTTATGATGGCCTTTCATTTGCCATGATTATAAAACAAAGAGATTTGTTCAGAGAGTATAGTGTTAGTTTTCTTAAAGCAAAAAAAAAAAAAAAGTAATTTTAAATCTAAGGATGGAACACTTAGAGTTTGTCAGCTTTTATTCAATCCACAACGTTGGCATTTAGGTTCAACGTTTTACCTTCTTTTTCCACCATTTTCAAAGTATGTTTTGTCTTGTTTATTCTTAGCCATGTTCAAATACCAACTCTTAAAAATAAAAGAAAGAAGAATGGAAATAGAAAAATTAATGTAAGTAAAATTGCTTCTGGAGCATCCATCATCTTCCTTTCAGCCTGCCCGACTTTTCCTCAGACCTGGCCTATATGCCATGATTCTTTTTTTTTTTTTTTTTTTTTTTTTTTTTTTTTTTTTTTTTTTTTTTTTTTTTTTTTTTTTTTTTTTTTTTTTTTTTTTTTTTTTTTTTTTTTTTTTTCTTTTTGGAGACAGGGTCTTGCTTTGTAGTTCAGGCTGGCCCTGAGCTCACTATGGTGCCCAGGCAAGCCGCCGCGAACTCAGCAATCCTCCTGTCTCTGCCTCCCGAGTGCTGGGATTACA
>PVIC010013989.1:0-37193 GCA_004025085.1 Thryonomys swinderianus
GAGGGTTAGCTCAGTGGTTCCGGCGCCTGCCTCGCAAGCGCAAGGTCCTGAGTTTGATCCCCGGTAACCACATATAATGCTGGGCGTGGAGACTCACGCCCACCAACAATCAACGCTGCTGCATACCACAATGCCGGGCGTGGTGGCTCACGCCTGTAATCCCAGCACTGGGGAGGCAGAGACAGGAGGATTGCTGAGTTCGCGGCTGCTTGCCTGGGCACCATAGTGAGCCCAGGGCCAGCCTGAACTACAAAGCAAGACCCTGTCTCAAAAAAAAAAAAAAAAAAAAAAAAAAAAAGAAGATCCCACAAACTTAGCCAAAAAATTGCTTGACTTAATTGTCAGGTTCAGTACAATAGCTAGGTACAATGTCAACATGCAAAAATCAATAGCCTTCCTCTATACAAATAACAGACTTACTGAGTGACAAATAGAAGAAACAATTCCTTTCACAATGGAACCCCCAAAAATGAAAGATCCAGAAATCAATCTAACAAAGGATGTGACAGAGCTCTTCTCTAAAAACTATAGCACTCTGAAAATGGAAATTGAAGAGAATATCAGAAAATGGAAAGAGATTCCTTGCTCCTGGGTAGGAAGAACCAATATTGTCAAAATGATCATATTCCCAAAAATACTATATAGAGGGCCGGAGGATTAGCTCAGTGGTTCCAGCACCTGCCTCGCAAGGGCAAGGTCCTGAGTTTGATCCCCCGTAACCACATACAATGCTGGGTGTGGAGAGTCACGCCCACCAACAATCAATACCACATACCACAGTGCCGGGCGTGGTGGCTCACGCATGTCATCCCAGCACTCGGGAGGCAGAGACAGGAAGATTGCTGAGTTCGAAGCTTGCCTAGGCTATATAGTGAGCTCAGAGCCAGCCTGAACTACAAAGCGAGACCCCATCTCAAGAAAAAAAATACTATATAGAGTCAGTGTAATCCAGAATGAAATCCCAGCAGCATATTTTACAGATTTAGAGAAAATAATCCAAAACTTCAACTAAGACTAGAAGAGACCTAAAATAGCAAAAGCAATTCTAGACAACAAGACATGGCAGGGGATATCATAATTTCCAACTTGAAACTGTACTGCAAAGCCACTGTGATTAAAAAATAGCATGGTGGGCCGGAGATTTAGCTCAGTGGTTCCGGCGCCTGCCTCGCAAGTGCAAAGTCCTGAGTTCAATCCCGGTAACCATATACAATGTTGGGTGTGGTGACTCACACCCACCAGCAATCAATACCACATACCACAGTGCCAGGTGTGGTGGCTCACACCTGTAATCCCAGCACTTGGGATGCAGAGACAGGAGGATTGCTGAGTTCCAGGCTTGCCTGGGCTACATAGTGAGCTCAGGGCCAGCCTGAACTACAAAGCGAGACCCTGTCTCAAAAAAAAAAAAAGCATGGTTCTGGCAAAGAAACAGATTGGTGGGTCAATGGAACAGTCTGGAAGATACAAACAACTCCAAATATTTTAAGCCACTTCATCTTTGACAAAGGAGCCAAATACCCTCAATGGATAAAAGATGGCCTCTTTAGTAAATCATGCTAGGAAAACTAGATTTCAATCTGTCAAAGATTAAAGCTAGATCCCTGTCTCTCACCATGCACCAAACTAAAATCAGTGTGAATTATATACTTAAAACCACTAAACCTGCTGGAAGAGAGGTAAGATAGAAGTCATGGAGACTTTGGTATAGGGAAAGACTTTGTGAAGAAAACCTCAGCAGCATGGGAGCTAGCAGAAAGAATCAACAGTTGGGATCTCATCTTATTGAAAAGATTCTTCACAGCAAGAAAAACTATCAACAGAGTAGAAAAACAACCTACAAGTATTGTTCCTCAAAGGTCTACTATCTAGCATATATACAACTTTAAAAAAAAATCAGCCCTTCAAAATTTAAAGACCCAATTCAAAAATGGGGATCTGAAGTAAACAGACATTTTTCAGATGAAGTAAAGGCAGCAGTGAAACTTGAATAAATGTTCAACACCACTGGTCATTCAAGAGACATAGATGAAAACAACAATGAGATTCCATATCACTCCACAAAATCTGCTGTCACAAAATCAACCAACAACAAATGCTGGTGGGGGTGTGGAGAGAAAGGAACCCTTCACCATTGGTGGGAAGGTAGACTGGTACAACCACTGTGGAAATCAGTGTGGAAATTCCTCAAAAAACTAGGATTAGACATCCCATTTGACCCTGATATTTCTCTGGTAAGTATATAAACAAAAGAATTAAAAGAATCATCACAGTGACATATGTGCATCTATTTTTATAGCAGTTTAATTTGTTCCAGCTAAATCTTGGAAACATCCCAAATGTCCATCAATGGGAGGCTAAAGAAAATTTTTTAATAAAATGGAGTATTACTAAGTCATTAAGAATGATGTTTGAGTCATTTATACTCAAATGGTTGTACATTGAGAACATACTCATAAGTGAAATACATAGATGTGTACATCCCATATTATTTCTCTTTGAGAAGTTGAAGTGTAAATGAAGTCTAGAATGTATCATAGATATTATGAAATAGAAAGAAAATGTTCGAAGAGAAAAGGTAAAGGGGGAATAAAGAAAAAGAGAAAGAAAAAATTTGATAGTAAAAGCAAAAAAAATGGAAACAAAGCTTTTGTATATAGGGGGTTGGGATAATATGGTGGGCAAGAGAAAGGGAAAAACTGAGAACCAAGATGTGTCATGTACAGGTACAAATTTTTTTTTTGAGACAGGGTCTCGCTTTGTAGTTCAGGCTGGCCCTGAGCTCACTATGTAGCCCAGGCAAGCCTCAAACTCAGCAATCCTCCTGTCTTTGCCTCCCGGTGCTGGGATGACAGGCATGAGCCACCACGCCCAACATTGTGTTACGTGGTATTGATTGCTGGGGGCGTGAGTCTCCATGCCCAGCATTGTATGTGGTTACCGGGGATCGAACTCAGAACCTTGTGCTTGCGAGGCAGGCGCTGGAACCACTGAGCTAACCCTCCGGCCCTAGGTACAAATTTTTTTTTTTTTGCTTTTGTGACAGGGTCTCGCTTTGTAGTTCAGGCTGGCCCTGAGCTCACTATGATGCCCAGGCAAGCCGCCACGAACTCAGCAATCCTCCTGTCTCTGCCTCCCGGGATTACAGGCCTGGGATTACAGGTGTGAGCCACCATGTCCGGCATTGTGGTATGTGGTGTTGATTGTTGGTGGGCATGAGTCTCCATGCCCAGCATTATATGTGGTTACCGGGGATCGAACTCAGGACCTTGCGTTAGCGAGGCAGGCACCGGAATCACTGAGCTAACCCTCTGGCCCCCTAGGTACAAATTTTTAATGTTTAATCATATATGTAATATGTACCAATAAACTAAAAAAAAAAAAAAAAAAGGAAGTTACCTGGGGAGACAACTGTAGAGATATGCGAAAAGAAAATTTGTGAAATAGTTATCTAAATTGGCAAAATATATAGCGAAAATCAGCTGGGTTCTGTGTCTCGTAGCATCAAATTTCCATTTTAGATTTGTGGTTATAACATTTTCAGCGAGCAAGTTAGCACAGTTTGTGTATGCGCATGCGTGTGTGTTTGTGTGTGCGTGTGTGTGTTTCTCTAGTACTTTGCTGAGAAGCAGCCTTAGAGTAAACTGATAGTTGGGTTGGCATTTTACATGTAGAAAGAGGGAAGGAAAGAATAGAGAGTATTTGCAAAATGGTAACATAATTATTCATGAAATTTAGTCTGGGAATACAGGAATTAAACACTGGGATTAAAATGAAAAGGGCAATGATTTTTGTATGTTGGTTAGATCTCTGAACTGTTGGAGAAAGCATACATAGTCTAATTAGGCATCCCAGGAGAATCTGCTTCTTGTATACAGTGGGCCACTCTTAAAATAGTGTTGGATCATAAAGGCAGTATTAGAGCAAATATTTTTTTGTTCAAATTTCACATATGTCTACATAAACACAGGCAGAACTGCTTCTAAAAAAACAAATTACCAGACACATGTAATCCCATCAACTTGGAAAGCTGAGGCAGGAGGATCAGCATGAGTTCAAGGCCAACCTGTGCCACATACTGAGTTCAAGGGCAATCTGAACTATATAGAGAGACCGTGTCTCAGAAACCATAACAAGCAAACAAAAATGAAATGTATGGGAAGATGTGGATCATCAAGGCCTTACTAGTAGACTACTGGACAGAGGAAATGAATACAAGTTTTTCTATTACAAGTTGAGCTTCTAAAATATTAAATGAATAGCTACTGTATTGTAAATTTTCCTGTGATTATATCCCCAAACAATTATTCTTTTATTTCTGACATTTTGTAATCTATCTATCTATCTATCTATCTATCTATCTATCTATCTATCTATCTAAAATATTTTGTACATGTATGAAAATTATACTCTAAAGACTTTCAAGGTCTGAGCCCTAGGCAGGGGGTGGTGATATAAGTCCTGCTGCCACAACATGGTGTGGCTGGTTCTGTCCTTGCCATGAGGCCACACAGGCGCCAGAGTGCAGGAACTTGCTCATTCAGCAAAGAGCAGTGGCACACACTGAGAGCTCCAGACCAAGTTTCCCTGGAGCCGGAAGGCCAGATCAATAGGCAGCAGTTTGAAGAAACAGCTCAGACTCTGAATGACCTTCATGCACCAGCAGAGAAGCTTGGGGCCAATCCTTTCCTGAAGGCTCTTGGGCTGTTGAGCTGCATTTGCCATCTCCTTATTTGTGGAAACTCATTATGAGAAGATTCTAAAGAAAATTTTCAGATATGCTCACAGAACAGAATGAGAAGATACCTGCTCCCTAAGGTCACCTCCTGGCAGACCCCATGACCGAGGACTTGTAGTTATTGAAATGACTGTGCGTGAAGACAGAGGTATGAGCAGGGGAAGGTAAACCATAGTGTGAAAGACCTCCACTTCCTGGTGGGATCTTCATCTGTGTATTGAATCATCATAGACCAACTCTTCATCCTTTCCAAGCATCATTCCTTCTAAGATTCTATGGCAGGAGTGACCTTTTGTCACTCAGCATCCACTTTATGCCTCCAAATTGTGTAGGACTCTGTAGTCTTTTGATTAGTTTCTCAGAAGACAAGGAAGCATTTTATTTATTTTTATGCAAAGCCATTTAGTAAAATATGCAGTTGGTCAGACAGTACAAACTTTTGCCTCTTACCCGAACCAGTTCCACTTTATTCCACGGGCCAGTGTCCCATATGGCTTTCAACTTCAACAAGTCCTATCTTAGCCAATGTTGAGTCTGATTATAAAAGGCTTTGCTTCAGGTGGGGCACATGCATGTGTGGCTTTGCTAATGTAGTTCCAGATTTCAAAGAATGATCCCTTTTACTATGATTCACATCCTAAGATTGATTTCTGTTCTTCAATTTCTCAAGTTGAGCTCATTGAAAAAAATAATGTATAATGTTATTTGCTTTCTGATAGCAGTTATTCCTAATTAAAACAGTATTTAATACATTTTCCAGTTATAGTCTTCAGATACTTTTACAACATTGCATTGCCTTTAATTTGAGAAGAGGTGATCTGTGTTGCTTTTTTCTTATACAAAGAAGTACAATAAAGTGAATGCTAAACCATCAAACACATAAGTGTCCCTGCTGTGTTTATAAATGTGTAATAAACAATTGTAATATAAATTTTAATTATAGCTTATTATAAATATACCTTGTGAGGAAAATTTTGATAGAAATAATACTGTATATAGCTAATCTTGTGGTTCGTAGTCTCTTCATGTACAGTATTCATGACACAGATATCTTATGATTGGTTAAAGTGAGTTAAGTGACTTCCAAGTTAAACCTTCAAATCTGAGTCTATATTTCTAAGCTCTACTTTTTGTCTGTATGTTCTTAGTATTGGATTTCTGATGCCCTTCATTCACTTGGGGATTTGAGAACATTGTATTTGAGAGAAATTTAAGAAATATATTAGACTGAAGCAGTTAAAAGTTTTACTTTTAGAGATATTGTAAGTGCTAGTACTAGATTTATTCTTTCTGATTTCATTTTTCCCTGGACTGGTAGTTATTCAGTAAACCCCATAAGTCTGTGTAATATTTTAATTGTATAAAACTCCTTTATTGCTTTATAGCATGCAATAGTGTATCTGTCTGCCTTTAAATCCATTGTCATAACTTACCTGAAATATTAACATATTAGTAAAACTTTTCTTTAAAAAAACTACAAGAAAAATTTAGATTCTTCAGTTTAATTTGGACAGTTATCAAATGAAAAATTGCATCTTTAACACTTTCTCTTATACTTAACTATGCACTTGCAGTTTGTTGTTGGTTCAGCTTTGTTTTAGTTGCCTCCTTTTGCTTGAACAGCCATTAGCATTTTCTATATTAAATTTACACATATCTTAGAAGATTTCATGAAAAATGGACTGAGTAGGCTGTCAGTAGAGATTCTTTTTATTGAAACTGATGTGTATCTTTTCATATAATTTATTTCTAACCTTCATTGAAAGAAATGCCATGAAACTAGGAAACCCTATTATAATTTTTCAGACCATCATGTTTATGTTACAAGAAAAGCTGGAATGTTTTCCCTCAAATCTCCTCTCATTTAACCACAGCTATCTTGTAATGCATTTGGTGGGGAACTTTTTTTAAGTACCTTATATCATTATAGGCTTACTGCAATCATTAGATACATTTGGGCAGGTACCTTGAATTTATTGTGTACATTGTTAATGGTTTTTCTGGGAAATTAATTCCATAGCCACATCTTATATATGACTAACCCTAGGCTAGCTTTATAGGGTATACAAAGAAATTACAAAATGAAGTTCCAGATCTTAGTCTTCTTTTTAGACATTTATATTATCCTCTTAATTTTGCTTTTCATTTCATACTAGTATTGCCTGATATAAACCAGACTGTGTTTCGTGTTGTTTTATAACTATATGCTACATTTTGTTTATTTTCTATACTTTTTCTCTTCTTTTCAGATCTGAATAATTTTCCCTTAGAATCATCTCAAGTGCTGTCATCTACATGACACCTTCTCAGATATCCTCTCTACCCAATAAGTACCTCATACTGATAGTGTTGTGTCTTGTTTTAAAGATTGTTATATTTTATATTATTTTCTCCTTGACTTGAAATTAGTTCCTTGACAGCAATGTCTTGTTTTAGTAATCGTTGTATACACAATGCCATACTGGCATATTGTAGTCACAGAATCTTTGTTGAATGAAAGGTCAGAAATAACTAAAGAAAAAGCATGTGGTTAAAAGGGTCGGGGATTAGAAAATGTTGAATTATTGGAGAGAATAGAACTTCACATTGAGCCTCGTGTATGGGGGCCCTACAGTAAATCCAGTCAGAATGTGGGCTGGGAATGATAAACTCCTTTTCTCCACTTTTAAATGGTGGTTTTCTTAAGGGCGAAACGTCTGAGATTTGGCAACGCCCCTCCCCCACCCTTCTGGTTACAATAGGGTTATCCAGTCACTCCTGGAATGGCTTTCTAAGGGACAATCTGCTTTAGAATGAAAAAGTGGGTTTTTGGGGGCTGCTGGAATGAGAGTCTCTAGAGTAATTTGACAATAAAAGGCTGAGGTTTTTGGGCCAGGACGTGCTGAGTTAGAGAGAAGCCTCATGCAGTGCCCTGTGCTAGATAGAGTGCATCCCCTGGAAGAAAGTACAGCTGGTTTAGACCATCAGATGAAGAGCCTGAAGCCAGAGCCAGTTTATTCTTCAGCATCTAGGGCTTCGTTAATTTTAGGGGCCTACAAAAAAGCTTTAATATCTTTTAAGATTAAAAAAAGTACCTTTTATTATTGTATAAAATAGTTTAGTATATGACAATAACATATTTTTCTCTCTACCAAAATAAACATAAAATGCAATGGAAAAGTTTTGTGTGTTGAGGAAGGACCAAAAAGACAAGTGGGTCAAGAGTTACCCAATGTTGCGGCGGCTTGCCTGGGCACCATAGTGAGCTCAGGGCCAGCCTAAACTACAAAGCGAGACCCTGTCTCAAAAAGCAAAAAAAAAAAAAAAAAAAAGAGTTATCCAATGTCATAGCAAGGTCCTGCCTAAGACCTACCCATCTCCTTAGGGTTGGTGCTGGCGTGTGAAAGAGCAGTATGTTCTGAAAATGTCTGTCATTTTAATCCACTTGTTCTATCATCTGCACCTCCATGTCTTTGTCCATAAGAATGTTGGGTAGGCCAGGACTAGCATAGATCAACCCCTCTTAAATGAAGTTACCTATCAGAAGCTCTGAACAAGTTACAGATAGAACAGATTACCTAACATGAATTTATTTTGAACTCATGTCTGCGATAACCTGCATAAACATAGAGCAGGACTGGTAGCCACTCTGTGTTTTTTGTGAGCACAGTACAAAGTACAAGATTAGAAATACTACCACATGAACATTTGGGTCTTATAGTACACCTGGGAAATGATTATGGGTAGTAAAGTGCCTGGTATGTTGTAAGTGCCCAATAAATATGTGAAACGGGTAAAACAATAATGTATAGCAAATGTTAGTTTATTTTCTTCATCAAGAGAAGATGCTTTTTCTATAAAAAGTATTACAGTGTGGAATTTTGTTCTTATTTATTCCCGGCAGAAAAATAGCATGAAACATTTTCAAGACAGTTGTATCTCACAGTGTCTACATTTCATTTCTGTAAATTGTAGGATTCTGAAGATTAATCCTATAGCTTTTTAAGATGATTTCTCTTTATTTATATGGTTTTACTCTCCTATATTTAATCCAAAATATGTGCTGTATTACTGTTGGAGCAATATTCTAACTTCTTTAGCCTATAGATTGTCTGTTTTTCAGATTATTGGTGGAACATCAATTCCTATTTGATGTTCCTTCACTACTCAATGTGCTTCCTATCTCTTACTCTATTCAAATCTTCTTACATGCTGAGAGATTTCACACTGATAGAAAAAAGGTTTAATGGGTGCCATATAAAATATGGAGTCAGTGGCTGGATATTTAGCTCAGTGGTTCTGGCACCTGCCTAGCAAGTGCAAGGTCCCTGGTTAGAACCCTGATAACCACATACAGCAATACTGGGTGTGGTAACTCTGCCCACCAGCAATCAGTACCACATACCACAATGCCAGGTGTGGTGGCTCATGTCTGTAATTCCAGCACTCACTCGGAAGGCAGAGGCGGGAGGATTGCTGAGTTCAAGGCTTGCCTGGGCAGTAGTGAGTTCAGGGCCAGCCTGACCTACAAAACAAGACCCTATCTCAAAAAAAAAAGTCAGAAAGAAATTTGCTGATAAACAAGTATAATCATATGCTGCATACCAATGTTTATGTTAGTGACAGCATATATATGTGATGGTCCTATAAAATTATATCATTTTTTAAAGTGAATTCTTTATTGGTACATTCTTTCCCCTCATTACTTTCCCCTACCATATTCTCTTTGAATATTTCCTATTTCACAAAATATATCATACATTAGGGGCCGGAGGGTTAGCTCAGTGGTTCCGGCGCCTGCCTCGCAAGCGTAAGGACCTGAGTTCAATCCCTGGTTACCACATATAATGCTGGGCATGGTGGCTCACGCCTGTAATCCCAGCACTGGGGAGGCGGAGACGGGAGGATTGCTGAGTTCGCGGCAGCTTGCCTGGGCACCATAGTGAGCTCAGGGCCAGCCTGAGCTACAAAGCAAGACCCTGTCTCCAAAAAGCAAAAAAAAAAAAAAAAAAAATATATATATATATATATATATCATACATTCTAGAACTCATTTACATCTACAGGTTCTCATACCAAGGGGTATTGCGACCCCTGATTATATAATTTTATGATGCCTTTGCCATCATAGTTTGTCTAAATACATTCTGTGGAATTCATATAACAAGACTGGCTAATCATATATTTCTCACACATAGCCCACTCATTAAGTCATCCATTACTCTATTACAATATGACAAATTACCACTGTATTGTACTATTTTCCTTTTTCCAGTCTAGTAATAAGTTGAATTATTCCTTTGTGTATATCAGAAACACCCAAACTGGCCCTGAAAATAGAGATGTTTTGGCTCCATTTTAGACTGGTGGCCTAGAATCCATAGGGGTATAACCTATGTGTCTGAATTTTTAAAAAGATCACTGCAGATTGTGAAAATCACTAACCACTGAGAACTACTGCCACATAGTAAAACAGAAACATAGACTCTGGTGTTAAATATATCTGGGTCCAGACTTCATATTTACCACAGTCTAGATGTATGATCTATGTCTGGGTTAAGGGTCAAGGCCAAGTTGGTTAATCTCTCTGAACTTAAATTTCCTTGTCTGTAAAATAGAAATAGTATTTTATAAGGTAGTGGCAGGATTAGCGATTAGATAGCAGGTGAACAGTACGTGGCCTGTCACAAATTGTGTAGCTGTTATTATTTTAGTAGTATGAAATTATCCTTAGTTTTCATCATGACCTATAAAAGTGAAATATTTTTCACAGTAACCCATTTAGCCCTTTTCAACATCCAAAAAGAATATTTATATAGGACTTCCTCAAGACATTTTCCCCTTTTTTTTTTGGAAGGGGGTTAGTGCTAGGGATTGAACCTAGCGCCTTGCTCAAGCCAGACAAGCACTTTACCACTGAGCTCCATACTTCCCTATCCTACTTTATGTACTTTGAACTTTCCTCCAAGTTTGTATTTGGGCTACTCAGAAAGTAGTGGCAGAAAAAAGAAGTGGTGTCTTGGTCTTTGGTTCCCTAATATCTTCTGGAATAGTGAATTATTTTTGGAGCCAGTTTTAAAGTTATTTATCTTATTTTTAGAATGAGTACATTGATGTATCATGAAATCAGGACAAAAATTTGCTAGTTGCGATACCCAGAGTATGGTGGGTTTTTGTCAGTGAAAGAAGATATGAATTGCTAATTCCCCATAGTGGCAACTCTATCATCATATGCTTATGGGTCACTATCTGCTGATTTTTAAATGATAGTGTTGCAGATTTTTTTTTAAACCTTACATTTCAAGATAGTTTTATTTTGTTCTACTTGAAATGTCTTCAGAATATTTAACTAGCAGTGTAATGAAAAAAACTCAAGTGAGGAAAAGAGAGCTCCTAGTCTGTTTTCTGGTAATGGCCTCTCCTATCTATATGTCATTACCCAAATATACTTTTATTTTTATTCGGTGTGAATTTGACAAAATTAAGAAGGATGTGTTGGTGTTCTTAGGTAAGGATTAAGTACTTAAATCATAACACTAAACATAAGTAATTTACATGAACTTTCACAATAGCAAGACCATGGCTGACATTTTCTTGTGAAATAGATATTCACTGAATTCTTTCACTAACAATGCTTCCTCTTTATCTACTTTGTTGGATTTCATCACAGAATATAGCAAGTGTATTTGATGTTTTAAATTTAAACATCACAGGTTCTAGAGATTACATAACATTATGTTTGATGCATCCTATTTCTAGGATTGCTACTTAAGTAATTTGATACACAAAAACACATATAGGTCATACAGCCCTAATGCAAAAATCCAAAAGCTGAGATGTTCTAAAACCTTTTTTGAGCGCTGACATAACCATAAATGGAAAATTTTATTCCTTGAAATTGTTTCATGGGTAAAGTTACTTTCAAGTTGATATATACTTTCAGGTGGTATATATGAAATGTAAGTGAATTTTGTGTCTAAGTTTGGGTCCCATCCCGAAGTTATCTCATTATGAATATGTAAATATTCTAAAATCCAAGATAATCAGAAATCCATAGCACTTATGGTCTCAAGTATTTCAAATAAGCCATACTCAACCTGTGTACACACACTCACACAATTTTTTTAAGCCTCTACTCAGATTACACCATCGCATAGAACTGAGCCAGAAAACTTTATAGGACAACGTAATAGCACAACTATTTTTAAGAAGAAACCACAGTAGAGGAGGATGTAAGTAGATGAAAACCACTGTAACAAACTGTACCTTAAGAGATCTTTGACTTCCTGCAGTTGGAATCCTGGCATTATGATTTAACTGCAAGATATTTTAGTAGAACACCAGTCAGTGAATTATGTTATGAAGCATCTATCATCTTACAGGCTACATGAACATACAAAGAAAATCGGCTCTTTCAGAGAATGATTTGTACACATGAATGCAGTTGCAGAGTAAGAGCCACATACTAACAGGGCAATGCAGTGAGATGCCTGAGAGTTTAAGCTGTGAAAATGGATGGCGTGACCTGAAATTCCAACTCCCCTAGCTAACTATGCCCCTGGCAGTTTACTTCAAAATGCTATCTGTAAGGCAAAAATAATTATTGCTTTGCAGTGGAAAGAATTTTGTAACCCAGAATGTTGAAATGTTGAAAAACAGGGAACCTCTAAATTTTTTAATAAGTTAAAATAAGTGGTTAAAGTAATTAAAGAACATTATTTTAGTGACTGCATAAGGGGAGAGTAGGAAGACTAGAGGCAAAGACACCAGCTGGAGACATGCCAGGACAGTCCAGACATGAAAAGTGCAACTGTGGAAGTGGAAAGGAATGGGCAGGATCAAAAAATCATCCAGATTTCACAATCGATTGAAGTTTTAAAACAGCCCTGTCTCTACGAACAGCATAATTCAGCAAAATCGTAGAAATTGCTGATGTAGCAGCTCAGTGGAAATCTCCTCTAAGTGCTGTCAGAGATGATGAACTCTGGGGACTCCAGCTGGTAATATGTGCATTCGCTCAAAGTTTTCTTTGCTTCTTTGTACACCAGAGCACAACAGGAGACATTGGCTTATCCCTGTAGGAAGTTTCTCTATAGGAGATGCTTACTGAACTGAGTGTCTTTGTTTAGGACTAATTGACCCTCCTCAAACAGTGTTTCTAGAGCTTATTCAAATTAGGCAGACTTTGCCCAACTGATAAATCAGAGAGAAATCAAGGTCAGCAATCAGGCTGGAGTAGGAAAGCACAGAAGGACATTTCTGTGAGACAGATGAGCAATGTACTTGTAAAAAAACAATAGGCAATTATGAAAGTTTTATTGCCATTTTAACATTGAATTGTATCACTAATCCTTTTCCTGCATTACGTTAGCTGAAAAAAATCAATCTTTTATGTCATTTAAAAACCAGATAATATCTCAGTCTCTTGATCTGAGTTTGTTTTCTATAGGTAGATTCTTGCTATTAAAGTAGGAAAAAAGATGATTGTTTAAGCATTTTAAGATTTCGACTTGGATCTTTTAAGTTACTGTTAATGGTCAAGCAAAAAAAAAGATTAAAATTGATTGAATTCCTTTAATATGTACCTAAAGAAATAAATTTCTGACTCAGGACAGTCTGCATAGAAACATCTATTGTTCCTGGAGGTTTTATTGCCTGTAGGCTATTTCTACCTCTTTAGACCAGTTTTGGCCATTATCTAGTCACTGTTAGGTGAATTACTGTTGAAACCATTCAGCTGGAGATCTAGCTCAAAGGTGGAGTCCTTATCAGATGCAAGGTCCGAGGTGCAGTCCCCAGCACTGCCGTGTACCTTAGTAAGACTGGTTCCATAGCTCTGGAACACCGCATATCCAGCAAGCTTATGGGTATTACCAATGAGGCTGGTTAGTGGATTATATTTTGAGTCTCAAAAGTCTAAATAGTTTTTATTTTTAGCACCTATCTCCTTAGTCTGACTTTGTAAGATTATCTCTTTATGCCCTCAATTTTGCCACTTCAAAGTATATCATGTTTTTGTCTTCCTACAGTGAAGAAAATTGTCTGTAGAACATTCTCCCTTTATTAGAGGACCCCTGTGCGTTGTTTTAGAGTTATGGTGTCTGCCCCAGCAGAACCTTTTGTAGCTTCTCCTTGCCAGAAAAATTGAATCACTGAGACCAGTTGACTTAACAGAATTTTCTGTTTAGCTAAGAGAGTCTTAGTGTAGGTTCTGGGCTCTGTGACTTTACTTGATTTCTTTGACCTTCAGTTCCGTGGTATCTGAAACCAAAATGAAAGGAAAATTTTCTTTGTTCGTAAAGTGTTAAGATCACTGGAATAATTAAGTATTACAATGGTGTATATTAGACACCTGGCATAATATACTCCATGCCAACGTCTAGCAGGCATTTAACATTTAATAGGAGGGGAAGGAGAAAAATGAGAACTGTCATGCCATACACTGGTACAGGTTCTCAATGTTGAGTGTAATTGTGATGTGTATATATAATGTAACAATAAATAAAATAAGTCAAAGAAAATAAAAACATTTAATAGGCATCCTGGCCATGATGGGATGAAGCAAGCATTGAAAACTCTATGTTAGGCATTTATTATATTAGTGACACAGCTAACAAAAATTGTGAATCATTTTCTGTGAAAGAAAAGAAAGGTTGAAATTGTTTTTATGTTTGCTTTCATGTTTTTGCTTCATTTCATTTTTTAAAAAATCATTTGATTATTTTGGGATACAAATCACCAAAGTATCTATTAGACATCATGTGATGGAAAGATTAAGTTTTCCATTCTCAACGTTATTTTTAAGAAGGGAATAATTCTTTTCTATCCTAACCTGAATTTTTTAGGCTAACATATGCCCAAATAGTGGCATTCTTGTATCTTTTTTCCTGAGTAGTGTGGTGTAAAGGAAAGCCATCAGGAACAACACAGCTAGCACCTACAGGAACATGACACAAAATTGGCACTACATGTTAAACCTTGAAAAGCCAGCATTTGTTCAGTTACTAATCCTTTTAGGCAGTGCCTTTGATTTGGCCTTGAACTACTGCAGGTTATCATAGAAGTATTTTTATTTGCTGCCAAAACCCTTCACAAAACTTCCTGGTTGCGTTGTGAAATACAAGTGTATAGTCTATAATGGGTTTTTAAATTCTTCTTTCTCTCTATCTCACATTAGCTAGTGTGTCTTATAGTGATCATAAAAGTGTTTGCCCAGTTAGATGCTTCATTAGCAGAGGTTCTTTCCAATGGCACATGTGTTCCAGGGAAACCTATTAGCTAGATGATAGCAATGAGAACACTAGCTGATGGGGTTGTTCATCTGTAAGGAAATATTCTCTCAGTGTCTCCAGGCTTAGCACTGCAGATCCTCACTATCATTTGTCTTACTTCAAAGCTAATTGAAATCAGCCAGCCTATGTTTCAAAATATCTACACATATTACCAACCATCTGGCCACTCACAGATGATGAAGACATTTAATATAAAACCTGCTTAATGCACTACCCTTTCACCTCTAGAGAACAGATTTTGCCTAGGACACACATAGTCCTTGCTTTAGCATCAATCTGCAACAGGGCAGTATTTTGGGCCCACAAACTCATAACAATTTAATGTAGTCCCTCCCAAGTGACTGAGTCTGATAGTTGTCAGAGTGATCTTGGCTGGGCTCATTCAGAACTGCAGGGACAGAGCAGAAAGTCTGTGTGACGGGTAGACTCTGGACTACCTTGAGCGTGTTGCATGTAGGTAAAGAGCACATATAACTGTTTTTAATAAGTAGATGTTAATCTTTCTAATCACAAAAACAATAAATATTAAATGAAGTTGGGCAGGAGATTTAGCTCAGTGGTTCCAGCGCCTGCCTCGCAAGTTCAAGGTCCTGAGTTCGATCCCCGGTTACATACAATGCTGGGTGTGGTGACTCATGCCTACCAGCAATCAATACCACATACCACAGTGCCAGGCGTGGTGGCTCACGCCTGTTATCCCAGCACTTGGGAGGCAGAGGCAAGAGGATTGCTGAGTTTGAGGTTTGCCTGGGCTACATAGTGAGCTCAGGGCCAGCCTGAACTACAAAAGCAAGACCCTGTCTCAAAAAAAAAAAAAAAATTAAATGAAGTATATACCTTTGGTAGAAAATTTGGCACATATACATTTCCATTTAACGTTTTGTTATTAATCTTTCAGTCTTTTAAAAATTGGTTTTATTGTGTATTATTTTCAGCAAACTTGGTATTACTGTCTGTATAGTTTCCTATCCCTTTATCCTTCCCCTTCCAGCCCTCCCTCTTTCTTCTGTTGGGGATTGAACCTAAGACTTTGCACATGTGAGGCAAGTACTGTACCACTGAGCCACCTACATTTTTTTTTTTTTTTTTGCTTTTTGGAGACAGGGTCTCGCTTTTGTTGTTCAGGCTGGCCCTGAGCTCACTATGGTGCCCAGGCAAGCCGCCGCGAACTCAGCAATCCTCCTGTCTCTGCCTCCCGAGTGCTGGGATGACAGGCGTGAGCCACCACGTCCGGCATTGTGATACGCGGTGTTGATTGTTGGTGGGCGTGTCTGCAGGCCCAGCATTATATGTGGTAACCGGGGATCGAACTCAGGTCCTTGCGCTTACAAGGCAGGCGCTGGAACCACTGAGCTAACCCTCCGGCCCGAGCCACCTACTTTTTGAGAAAGGATCTCATTAAATTGTTCAAGCTGGCCTAGAGCTTATAATCCACATGCTTCAGCTTCCTCCTGTCCCAGAACGGAGTTATAGACTCAGGCCACTGCAACTGCCCTGTATATAATTTTTAATCTTTTTAAATGTAGAAATATTTTATGAGCATTTTCAACTAGGTAATCATCTCCATGTCAGTAACTGTATAATATTTTATCATATTATATACTGTTTTATTCTACCAGTTTTCTATTATGGGACATTGTGGCTGCCTCTCATTTCCCTATCATAAGTAACACTGCAACTTATTTGTGTATATATAATGGAGCATATCATTGCCTTCTTTTAAGATAAATTCCTAGAAATGATCTGTAAGATTAAAAGGCATACACACTTCTTATCTTATTATATTTTGTTTTGTTTTTGTTAGTGCATATTTGTAATATGTAATGTTTACATTTCTTGTGGGAGATTCATACACCCACATACTACATCTTAATCCAATTTTTCACCCCCATCTTTAGTACATCACTGTCTTCTCTCAGATAAATTCCTCACAATTAACTGCAAAATCAAGACACATTTTTATGTACTTTGCTTTTCTTTTTGTTTCTTTGTGGCTTTGTGGTGTTTTTTTTTTTTTTTTTTTTGAGACAGGGTCTCGCTTTGTAGTTCAGTCTGGCCCTGAGCTCACTATGTAGCCCAGGCAAGCCTCGAACTCAGCAATCCTCCTGTCTCTGTCTCCTGAGTGCTGGGATTACAGGTGTGAGCCACCACGCCGGGCTGTGTTGTTTTGATATTAGTTTATCACTCTTGAGAAAAACTTACACTTTTTTGGTACTCCTTTTAGAAATGTATAGAATACACCACTGCCTAACCAACATTAAGCGTAGACTTATTTTTCATTTTAGAGCTATTTGATAGATGTAAACTAGTTCCTGTTGTTTTCAATTTTAATATCTATAAATATTAGGTGATATACTAGCAATACTGTAATCATTTTTTAAGATATTTTGCATAAACTTCTTATATACCTATAAAACCATTTCATTTATTCGTGCATTAGTAAAAGGGATCTACTCCCTAAACCAGTGATACATTCTGAGACAGATGATGGTAGCGTGGCATTGCAGCTTTATTTATAGACATTAAATTTGTACTTCTACCTTGAAGCTCTCATTAAAAGTTGAAATTTTAAACTAATCAAATTTCAATGTTTGGTACATTTTTATACCATTTTTCTAAAACCATACAATTTGAACAAGATCTCCATTATCTTTTACCAAGTTTCTCCTGAAAGTTTTCAAGTGTCAGTCTGTACTGGGAAGCACCCTTTGGCCTGTTCATCTACTCATTAGTCATGACCATCTTCCATCCCCATCTCCCCCTCCTGCCTTTTTTTTTTCCTGGTAATACTAGCAATTAAACATAGGATCCTCATCTTTTGAAAAACAAAAATAATTACATTTTACTTCTGTCTTTAATTGCTAACCTTTGTGAATGTGTTTATTTTTGTGGAGGAAGGAAGGAATATTGCTGTTTGCATTCTTTTCAATATGTAAGAAAAATATTTGCATGAGTCAGAAAGTTACTTAACAGTTGTTAAAAGTATTGCCTATTAATAAATGAATTTTAGTTTATAATTAGGGTAGTTTAAAATTAAGTAGAACCACTGAATTAAGATTCTTAATTAGTTAATGAGGGTAAAGTGCTTTGAAGATAATGAGCACTTTATAAGTGCTATTTTGTTTTTGATGGAATTTTACTCTTTGTGGTAATGATAGCTTGAAAGTAATTTTTACTTTTAGTATCTCAAGCAGAAAAATTTTAGCTTCTTCCTGGACTTAGACCCTTTGGTGTATAAGGACACTGACAGGACTTAGCACGGACAGCTTTATAATTAGGTTTGCATTAATGGCTTCTTTCTACTCTATTGGGAAGTAGGTTTGGGAAATTAGATTGGTTTTAATTTCCTATCTATCTAGGCGAGTCCTGACTAAATAACACTTATTTTATTATGTCAGATTCCAGAGCTTTTAAAACCACAATCTATAATTGTTGCTCACCTGATAAATCAGGCTCATACATCTAAACAAATTGATATATGTTGATTTGCTTTTGTTATCATTCTAATTATTAATTACCCAGTGGGTATTCTCCCTGCCTAGTACAGTAACAGTATAACTTAAACGTTTGTGGGGCCAGAGATTTAGCTCAGTGGTTCTGGCACCTGCCTAGCAAGCACAAGATCTCTGTTTTGATCCCCAGTAACCACATACAATAGTACTGGGCATGGTGACTCATGCCTACCAGCAATCAGTACCACATATCACAGTGCTGTGGCATGGTGGCTCACACCTTTAATCCCAGCATTTGGGAGGCAGAGGCAGGAAGACTGCTGAGTTTTAAAAAAAAAAACAAAACTTAATTCTTTGTGTTAATTCAGATTATTGAAGAATTTTAGCATCTTCAGTCAGTCACTTGCTGAATCACCTCATGTCTATTCCTTCTTTTCTTTTCCCTCTGCCAAGACCAAGTCAGACTTCATTACCTCCCACCTGCACTTCTGGAACTGCTTCCTTATTAGTCTCCCTGCTTGCTCTCATTCTTCATAATGTAATTCATTTTATATGGTACACATAGATCAATCTTAATCTAAAATATAGATATGATTATATTATCCTTCTCCCTAAAATTTTTATTTAATTGACCATATTTCTAGGTCTAGCTGATATTTAGCAATTTATATACTTTACCCAAGCCAGCATTATTTCCCATCTCACATCACCTCAGTGATTATATGATTTCTTACCACCATACCTTTCCTGGGATAGCCTAGTTTGTCCTACCCTTGTCTCTTCACATCATCCCACACTAGACATATTAGGTATAGTACTAAGGAGTGAACCAGGACTTTTAGGCCAATTTACATCTTCAGCTCCTTTTTTTCTTTTCCCCATTTTTAAAATTTTGAGACAGAGTCCCACAGAGTTGCTCAATTGCCCAGTTTGGCCTCAAACTTGTCATCCTCCTGCCACATAACTTACAGGTGTTATCAGTGAAAGGGGAAAAAACAAACAAACATGTTTCAGTGCATGAAAATCTCAGCAGAATAGTTAAGACTTAACAGGGAAATAGAAATGATAAAGAACCAAAAGGAGATTCTAGGGCCGGAGATTTAGCTCAGTGGTTCCAGTGCCTGCCTCACAAGCGCAGGGTCCTGAGTTCCATCCCCGGTAACCACATACAATGCTGGGCGTGGTGACTCACACCTACCAGCAATCAATACCACATACCACAGTGCCAGGTGTGGTGGCTCACACCTGTCATCCCAGCACTCGGGAGGCAGAGACAGGAGGATTGCTGAGTTCGAGGCTTGCACGGGCTATATAGTGAGCTCAGGGCCAGCCTGAGCTACAAAGCGAGACCCTGTCTCCAAAAAAAAAAGGAGATTCTAGAATTGCAAAATACTCCAGTCATACTTTGGTACTCCACTACTTTGAAAACACATCAAATATACTACTTTTGCATTTTGACTCAAAAATTGTGTCCTAAATACTCTTTATTTGTTTGGTGCTTGGCAAGCTGTAACTTGTCAGTGTCATTTGTCTGATGACTCACTACTCTTTCCAACCAAAACAAGGTATTTTTAATACTCATCACACCTCTTGAAACTAATCAGCAAGCACTGAGATATCACTGTATTTCTCAAATGAGAAATTTATGGGATAGACTGAGTGGTGCAACAGAGGAAAGTAAGTGATCTCAAGTTGATCAGTGTTAATTATCAAGATGAAAGAAAGATTGAAAGTGATCAGAAATGAACAAATCCTGAAAGACCTCTAAGATAATATCTAATGGTCAAATGTCATGTAATTGGAGACCAGAAAATGTGGAATAAATAGTGAAGCAGATTAAAATTGAAATTTCCCCAAATCAGATACAAATTTAAAATGATAAACCAAGCCAAATAAATACAAGGAATCCCTTGCCAAACTATATCCTCATCAAAGTGTTGAAAACTAAAACAGCAAGGAGATAAAAATGATGTGTTGCATGCAAAGGAACAGCAATCTGATTAATCAAAGTCAGTAAGCCTGAAAAGAGTAGAATAGCTTCTTTGAGGGCTGAAAGAAAATAGTCAACCTAGATTTCTATACCTAGCAAAATTATCAAGAACAATGGCAAATACAGGCATTTTCAGATAAAAGAAACCAAGAAAATTTGCTACCAGACCTTTACAAATAACAGCCTAACAATAAGTAATTCTAGATGAAAACTTGTATCTTTAGTAAAAAATTAAGAACATTCCAAATACTAAATAGCTACACAAAAATCAAGTAGTTTTCAAACTTTTTACCTCTTAATTTCTTGATATACTGTGTAATTAAAGTTACATTATTTTGTGGGGTTGATGCAGTATGTTTGAGGAGAGGGACATATAGGACTATAAGACTGTGAAATAGTCTACTATTGACTATAATTGGACTATCAAAATTTAAGGTTGATAACTATTATAAAAAGAACAAATTATGCTCACGCCCACCAGCAGTCAATACCACATACCACATTGCCGGGCGTGGTGGCTTATACCTGTAATCCCAACACTAGGGAGGCAGAGACAGGAGGATTGCTGAGTTCGAGGCTTGCCTGGGCTACATAATGAGCTCGGGGCAGCCTGAACTACAAAGCGAGACCCTGTCTCAAAAAAAAAAAAAGTATGATAAAAATACAACCAGAAAATTGAACTGGAATTCAACAAGAAAGTGCAACAAACAAGGTTTATGTATCCTGTAATCAAAAGGGAAGCAGTACTCCCCAAATCATTCCTTGAAGCAACCATCACCTTGATTACAAAGGCAGGGAAGGACCCCACCAAAAAAGAAAACTACAGGCCAATCTCTCTAATGAACATTGATGCAAAAATCCTCAATAAGATACTGGCAAACAGAATACAGAGAGTTATCAAGAAAATCATACACCCTGATCAAGTCGGATTTATCCCAGGGATGCAAAGCTGGTTCAACATACATAAATCAATCAATGTAATACACTATATTAACAGACTCAAGGACAAAAACCATATGATTATCTCAATAGACGCAGAAAAAGCATTTGACAAAATCCAACACCCATTTATGATCAAAACCCTACAGAGAATAGGAATCGATGGAGTTTATCTCAATTTAATACAAGCTATTTATGAGAAACCAACAGCCAGCATCATACTTAATGGGCAAAAACTGAAACCCTTTACACTAAGATCAGGAACGAGACAAGGATGCCCATTGTCACCACTCTTGTTCAATATAGTGCTGGAAACATTAGCCATAGCAATCAGGCAGAACAAAGATATAAAAGGAATAAAGATAGGACAGGAAGAAGTTAAACTGTCATTATTTGCTGATGATATGATACGCTATCTAGAGGATCCTAAAAACTCAACCAAAAGACTGCTAGACTTAATTACCAGATTTGGTAGTATTGCTGGATACAGGGTTAATGCTCAAAAATCAACAGCCTTTGTCTACACAAATAACAGACTCACTGACAGGGAAATTGGAGAGTCAGTCCCTTTCACAGTAGCACCCAGAAAAATGAAATATCTAGGAATCAGCCTAACAAAGGAAGTGAAAGACCTCTACTCTGAAAACTATAGGACTCTGAAAAATGAGATAGAAAAGGAAATCAGAAAAAATATGTGAAGCAAAAATGAACAGAAAAAAGGACAAAATAGTTGCACTGTCATAGTTAATTTTAACATCATTCTCTTATCAGTTCAACAAACAGATGATCTGAACAACACTTTCAGCCACCTAGTCCTATTTGATAGTCATAGAACAGCATACCAAATAATAACAGACTATACATTCTTTTTAACTTTACATGGTACCCTTACCAGAATTTACAGTACTAAAGTCTGGGCCAGAAAACAAATCTCAAATTTTAAAATACTGGAACCACACAAAGTTTATTTCTAAACACAGTGACATTAAATGAGAAACCAGTAACAACATCATAAACATACATAAGTTTTACTGGATCAGAAAAAAGTATAGGAGAATTAAAGAATGCTTTAAACTGAAAATGAAAAAAAACAACTAATCAAAATTTGCAGGATGCCCCACAAATTGTACCTGGAAAGAAATATCTACGAAAGGTCAAATCAATGATGTAATTGAGAAGCCAATTGTACCATTTATGTTGAAATGCAAAAGGTCTAAAAAGCCAAAACAACAACAACAACAACAACAAAAAACAAAGTTGAAGGATTTAAACTACCTGATTATATAAGGTTATCAGGTACTCAAGGTACTCAAGACAATGAAAGACACACACACACACACACACACACACACACATGCACGCACACAATAGGAAAGAAAAAAAGGCCCAGAAATATATACTTTCTTATATGTTTTTTTTAAATTTTAGACAAATGTGACAAGGCAATTCAGTGGGTATAGTGCTGAACAGTTAGCTCTGTGGCAAGAGAAGGGAAGTCAATTTCTCTTCTCACCTCTCACCAAAACAAAAATTAATCAAAGTAAGAGCTAACACCACAAAATTTACAGAATATAGAAGAGTGTGCTAGTATCCTTGAGTTTACTGAAGATTCCTAAATCAGACTTCTAAAAATACAAAAATCTTTTTTAAAATTTAAAATCAGTAATCTGTGGCAGAGGTCAACAAACTATATACGTTGGTCCAAACCTAGCCAACTGCTTGTTTTTGTAGACAGTGGCCAGGGGAGAAGAGTCTAAAGTGGCAGGTACACCTGTTTCCATACTGTCTGTGTCCACTTTTGTGTGTTTAATGGCAGAAATGATTTGGCCTACAAAACCTGTCCTGACTATAGCCTTTAACAAAGTATTTTCCAGATGCTAGTCTGAACTTGTTTTAAAAACTAAAAAAGGCAAAGTAAATTCAACCCAAAGCTAGAAGAATGAAGAAAATATTAATCAATTAAATTGAGAAGTCCAAGAAAACCTATGAAAGCAAAATCCTGTTCTCTGAGGGGAAACATTAGTAAGATATGTTGCCAGTATTGAGAATGAAAACAAGGACATCACTGCAGATCCTTGTCTTTAAACTGATAATAAAGGAATGTAGCCTCTGCCTTCTAATGGCATAACTTGTGATTTTTCATTTGTAATCATGTGAAAGTGATATATTGTTCAGGTGAAACTATATTTTGGTCTTTTTGCAAGCTAGTGGTGATATCTAGTTTCTCTTGTGTTACTGGGTAACCAATTAAATGCAGAGGGCCACTGAACACTTTTTTAAATAAAAGGTTTGGTCTATGTCTTCGTTGTTGTATTGGTTACACAACTGTGCAGATAGCAAAAATTATCAAACTATACACTTGAAATCAGTAGGTTTTGTTATGTGTAAATAATGCCTTAATGAACAAAGAGGAAAATAAGTAAGTCCTATCCATCCTTTAAGCCCAGGGTTATGTCACCCATTTATAAAACTTTCCTGTATTCTCTTTGCTGGAAGCAAGTTTCATTTCTGTGAACTCCCAGAATAGTTTGCTCCATAAGTCTTAGGTTACTGCTGATTATTTTCTGTGCTCTACATTTTTGTATATTTCTGCTCTATATTTCTGTATATTTCTGCTCTTTTTTGAGGCAGAGACCATTTCTCATTGTACCCCATTCTACCAAAGCCTTGTTTTTACATGTCTTATGATTTCTTTTTCTCAAAAGCACTGGATAGAATGTCATCCCAGTAAATGAAGAGTTCTAGTTGGTTGTACTTTTGTCGTTTCTGACCTCAAGTATGCTGCTTTAGAATATTCAGTGTAAGGAATTGTGATCTCTCAGAACTTCTTTTGTCCAAGAAAATAGTTTCAGACCCAATGATTATTAGTTCTTTCCCATACTTAATCCATAAGAAAACATTAATATTATAAAAGTATACAATCCTACTAGGATGAAAAATTTAACTGAATAAATATTAATGAATGTTTTATGAAACACAAGAGAAGAAAACACTGCTTTATATTGTTTTTGAATGGTCCATTTCAGGATAAATTGTGATCAAAGATGTTTACATAATTTTTCTATTGAATAATGGTCATACCAATAGTTATTTGTTATTATGTTTCATGTTTATGCACTGAAATGAGTAATTTGTTGTTATTAAATCAACATTATTTACCCAGAATTGAACTTGCCTCCTTGGTATATTACTGGGGCTACAGAACCTGCAGTGTACAGAATTTCATCCATATTTAATATTGTACGGTACATTAAATCACTGTATTCCTTTATTGGTATGACAGTTATAAAGTTTCCTGAAAGTTTATTTTTAAACTCTGTTGTTTTGAAACATTTTCTAAGATACAGGAAGCTTCTCTGCCTTGAGAAACAACATGTGATAACACCAGAGTCAATAAACTTCCTATTTAAGGGTCAAATATGTGTTAGGCCTTACAGGCCACACAGCCTGTCACAATTGCTCAGTTCTACCTATGTATAATGAAAATAGCTGCAGGCCATGTATTGGTGGGTGGACATACCTAAGTCCCAATAAAACTTTATTTACAAAAACAGATATCAAGCCAGATGTAACCTGTAGACCATAGTTTGCTGATTTCTACTGTAACAAAGTGGTACAGATCTTGAGATAGACACCCAAAATGTGATTCACCCAATGAATTGTCTGAATGTTGCTTACTTTTACTTAACTTCTTCATGAATTTTTCTTTATTAGTAGAACAAAAAGAGAGACTATAATGATCTGTCTTCTTATGTTGTTATGCTATGCTGGGCTGTGCTATGCTACGCTATGCTATGCTACACTATGCTGTTATTTTTTTAAATTGCATTCTTTATTGGTACAATTTGCATACATCTCACAATCACACATAACATTGGGGAATTTGTACTAATATATGACACAGTCAATTCTCATTTTTACCCATATCCCCACCCACACCTCCCCACCCCCTATATACATGTTCTTTTATTTTCTTTCAGAATCATATTTATTTCTTCCCTTCATTACATCCCCACACCAAATTTCCTTTGGAAATTTCCCATTCTAAAAAGATTATCATACTACTAGAGCTCATTTGCATCTACCAGTGCTCATATCAACGAGAAGATCTGGTATTTGCCTATCTGTGCTCCATTGATTATGCTGTTATTTTTTGTGGTTCTTGGGACCTTGTGCTTATAAGGCAGGTGCCAGAACTACTGAACTAAATACCTGGCCCCTTTCTTCCTATTTTAAACTCTATTCTCCCTCCACCCAAGTTAAACCCAGAAACTTCACACTAAGCTACATCTGCAGCCCTTTGTTGTTTTTTGAGTTTAGGTCTCTCTAAGTAGCCCAAGCTGTCTCTTGGACTTGTGATCTTATCTCAGCCTCCCAAAGTGCTGGGATTACAGCTGTGTACCACCATGCCTGGTCTTAAACTTTATTACCTTCGTCATCAAAAGTTTTCTGGTCTAAATGTTGTTTTTCTGAAAGATAAATAATTAAGAAAATTAATGCAGAGTCTTGACTTTATGCTGAATATGGCGTGGATTTTAAATATTACACACATACTGCTTTTTCCCTTTGGGAACTTTGATATCTAAAAAACGTCAACCTTATAGCATGGGAGAGCAAGCCATTGATTTGTACATCAGTAGAATTTTAACAGAATAAATATTTTAATGAACATTTTTATATAGAGAGGGTCCATAAGTTCACTGTAGATTTTGAAAAATAATTGCATTATAATGCTTTAGTATAACATAAGAAATAAATGTAAGGGGACCAGGGATTTAGCTCAGTGGTTCTGGAGTCTGCCTTGCAAGTGCAGAGTTCCAAGTTCTATCCCCAGTAACCACATACCACAATGCTGGGTAAGGTGGCTCACACCTGTAATCCCAGCACTCAAGAGGGAAAGGTAGGAGGATTGCTGAGTTCCAGGCTTACCTGGGCTACTTAGTGAGCTCAGGACCAGCCTGAACTACAAAGGGAGACCCGGTCTCTAAATAAATAAATAAATAAATGAATAAATAAATAAATAGAAATAAATGTAAGAATAGGTACCATCTTTTATTTTTTACTCAGAAGTACTCAATTATCTATTTGATTTCTGTAACAGAGGTAGTTACTATTACTTATCTGACAAATGAGAAAATTAACATTTACAAATACAAGTAACTGACCTAAGGACATAGGTAGAGTAAATGTCAAAACTGAAACAGAACTCAATGTATTTCTCATTGCCACTATAGTAAATTGCCCCAGATTTAGCAGTTTAAAACAACCTAGATTTTTTTTTTTTTTTTTTTTGAGACAGGGTCTCACTTTGTAGTTCAGGCTGGCCCTGAGCTCACTATGTAGCCCAGGCAAGCCGCCACAAACTCAGCAATCCTCCTGCCTCTGCCTCCTGAGTGCAAGGATTACAGGCATGAGCCACCACGCCCGGCACTGTGGTATGTGGTATTGATTGCTGGTGGGCGTGAGTCATCATGCCCAGCATTCTATGTGGTTACCAGGATTGAACTCAGGATCTTGTGCTTGCGAGGCAGGCACCTGAACCACTGAGCTAAATCTCCGGCCCCAACCTAGATTTTTTTATCTTATAGTTCTGGGGTCAGAAATCTGAAAGCCTGAGCCAGGGACATAGCTTAGTGGCACTGAGCCTGTCTGGCAAGCACAAGGTCCTGACTTTTATTCCCTATACCTCCTCCCCCAAAAATTGGAAAGCCAGAATCTAGGTTCTGATAAGACTATATTCTTTCGGGCTGGAGATTTAGCTCAGTGGTTCCGGGGCCTGCCTCTCAAGCGCAAGGTCCTGAGTTCAATCTCGGTAACCACATAGAATGCTGGGCGTGGTGACTCACGCCCACCAGCAGTCAATACCACATACCACAGTGCTGGGCCTGGTGGCTCACGCCTGTCATCCCAGCACTCGGGAGGCAGAGACAGGAGGATTGCTGAGTTCTAGGCTTGCCTGGATTACATAGTGAGCTCAGAGCCAGCCTGAACTACAAAGCAAGACCCTGTCTCAAAAAAAAAAAAAAAAAAAAAAGAAAGACTATATTCTTTCCAAAGTCTCTAAGGAAGAATCCATATATGATAATAATTTCACAGGTTCCAGAGATAATATGGACATCTTTAGAAGCCATTGCACTGTCTGTCACACATACTGGAGGAAAAAAACTTATAAAATATTCCAATTTTTTCCTCTCAGCATCATAGAAAAAGGAGTTGTTATCGTCATCCCTTACACAGGTAAAAGATCCCAGTTCAGAAGGGATATGTGACTTTGGAATAGTCTGGTAAGTAACTAGCCTGAAGAGTTCTTTTAAGTCCCAGGAAGGTTTCTACAAGATGATACTTTCATGACATTTTTATCAGTATTAAGCATTTGATGTTAATATAGGTATATTGCCTTCCTGTCTCCAGATAATCAAACTTGAATCCAATCCAAATTAGACTTGATTCAGTGCCCTTGCCATCTGTTAGCTTGTTTGATGGTTTCTCCTGTGAAAAGCATTTTCTCTTGAAGGGTAAAGAAATAGGATAAGGATAAAATAGATGTAGAGTCTTGAATTCACTTGGTACTTTGAAAATCTCTTTTTGCCAGTATTTGGACTCTCAGTAGTAACTAAAGATATAGAGGTCTTGGACTTTTCTGTACCTTATATGTCATAAGTGTTTGTAGTAAAATGATGGAAACATTGTCTTAGACATGACTTTTGGTGTTTTTTTTCGGGGTGATCTTCTTGAGATAAGATCTAACTGTATCATCCAGGCTGACCCTGGACTCAATAATGGATCCCACACTGGCCTTCAACTTGAAATGCTCCTGTTTCAGCCTCTGGAATGCTGAGAGTGCAGTACCAGCCACGTGCAGCTAGACCTTTTATTGTTTTTAATTTCTGGCTTCAGTTTGCTTTCCTTTGTGAAACTTCTTTGACATTTATTGTCTATTATACCAATAAGTAGTTGAATCTGTACTTTAAATTTATCTGCTAATCTATAACTTTCCTTATTTTAAAAAATGGTAATAATAAAGCTAAGCATAGTGAGCCAAGTCTGTAGTCCCAGCACTGAGTGAGGTTGAGGTAGGAGGATCACAAGTTTTTGTCCTATCTGGGCAATTCAGTAAGAAAGGACTGTCTCAAAATAAAATATAAAAAGGGCTGGGGATGTATGTCAGTGTGAAGCTCCTGGGTTTAATTCCCAGTACCGAAAGGAAAAGGTGGGGAGAGGGGAGGGAAAGAAGGTGATTGTGTTAGTTAACAGTAACAAATAATCGTCATCTTGAAAGGAACTTGCCTGCCTGACTGAAGAGCTTGGGAAGCAATCGTAAGAGTAGGGGTGCCCTTTCTCCAGAGCCACTCGTGGTTGAGCCAGAAGACCGAACAAGTCCAGAACTGAATGGGGATGTGCTGCGATTAGAGCTAGAGGAGGCTCATGGAGCCACTGAAGAGTTCAGAAACAGCATGACGTGAGAGTCGAGTGGGACGTTTTAGTGACTCAGACCTAGGTTCAAATCTCAGCCTGCTACTTAAAGCTATATAGCATTGGGCAAGAAATTTCATATCTTTACTCCCTTCTTTCATCATTTATTAAATTGGCTATAATTCTAGGCCCCAAGGCTATCGCATGAATTAGAGATGTGGCACACACAGTGATGTTAGAAATAGAAAATAGTAATTATAAGGATAAAAGCAATAGATTGAAGTTGATGGGCCCCATGGTAACAGAATTCAGTTAACTTATAGTTGGAATCATGCAGGATGTCAACGTTTCCAATTGGCTTCTTTCACCTAAGAATGTGCAGTTTCTTCCATTCTTTCTCTTAGCTTGATTGTGTATTATTTTTGCCATTTCATCATGTGGGTGCTATAGCTTGAATGTGATTTGTCCCCATCAAAGCTGATGTTGAAATTTGGTGGCCAGTGTAGTAGTGAGTGAGATTTTTAGGAGGGATTGCTGCTGTTTTCCCAAAATAGATCCAGTTTTCTTAGGGAACAGATTGGTTCCATGACCATAAATTATTATAAAGCAAGCTGACTCCTCGTGCCCTCCCTGTCTTCTCTGTGCACATACTTGGTACCCTGTCATGCACTCTTGCCATGTGTTGTGTGTGCCAGGCTATGAAGAAGCATGAGGCTCTCTTTGTATACAGTCACCCAATCCTGAATTTCCCTGTCCCCAGAACTGGCAGTTGACTAAACCTCTTTTCATTATAACTCATCCACACTCAGATATCCTGTGATGGAAGTGGAAAATGGACTAAGACAAAGGATAGTGCTGTACAGTTTGTTTTTCCATGTACCAAGAATATCTTGGTTGCTTTGGCAATTACAAATAAAGCTAATGTAAATATTTATGTGCAGCTTAGTTTAGAGACAGAGTGATACCTCAGTTCATAAACTTAATTCTTCCCATGATTCTGGTTGCAAATGAATTGAATGAGAACTGAATTGAATTCAAAGGTTAGGCCCAATGTTGACTTTAGGGGAAATTCAGTTCAGTTCTTTTCCAATTCAGTTTGTGACCACAATTGTGGAAGAATTAAGTTTGGGAACCAAGGTACTAATATACATTTTTTACAACAAATGCCAACGATTAATGGGTTGTATGGTAAGAGTATGTTTTATAAAAAATAAATTTCTAGAGCTGGAGATGTAGTTCAGTGGTTCCTGCACCTGCCTAGCAAGCACAAGGTCTTGAGTTCAATCCCCGGTAATCACATACACCCACCAGCAATCTATATCACATACCACAATGCCAGGCATGGTGGTTCACCTCTGTAGTACCAGTACTCAGGAGGCAGAGGCAGGAGGATTGTTGGGAGTTTGAGGCTAGGCTGGGCTACATAGTGAGCTTGGAAGCAGCCTGAACTACAAACCGAGACCCTGTCTCAAAAAATTAATTAATTTCCATACTGCCTTTCAAAGTGATAGCATTATTTTGCATTCACAAAAGCAGACTCAGATACTCCATATCCTTGCTCAGTATTTGACATGAGATTAGTGTTTTCCAAATGCTGATTTGCCATCTATGTGTCCTTTTTGTCTATGGCTTCAAATCTTTCATCCACTTTACATTGGACTGATTGTTTTGCTTATCTCTCAGTAAAGAGTTCTGTGTAAATTTTACATGTCCTTTATCATGTATGACTTTTACAAATATTTTTTACCACTGTGTGGCTTATATTCTAATTCATATCCTGGTTCATTCAGTGAGCAGGAGTTTTTAATTTTAATGAAGTCTAGCTTATTGATTCTTTCATGGATTATGCTCCTGGTTTCATGTTTAATAAGTCATCACTAAACTCAAGGTTAACTTGATTTTTTTCCTGTTATTCTCTAGATGTTTTAATAGTTCTGCATTTTACATTTAGATCTATAACTTGTTTTAAGTTAGTTTTTTGTGACAGTTGTAAGATATGTTTCTAAATTCTTCTTTTTGGGGGGAATGTAATGTGATTTTTGCAGTACTGGGATTTAAACCATGCTATGCAGGTACTCTAATGATGAACTGTATCCTTAGTCCTTTAAAAATTTTTCCATTTTGAGGTCTTGCCAATTTGCCAAAATTTCCTCAAACTCACAATCTCCTGTCTCAATCTCCTTAGTAGCCACTGTTTGTAGTGAGTTTTTTTTTATGTATGACTGTACAGTTATTCCAGCACCAGATTCATTGAAAATCCCATTCCATTTGTCAAGATTGACTATGCTTGTGTGGATCTATTTCCGGGCTTTGTTTTCTTACATTGACCTGTCTCTTGTTTTTTCCCTGCTATACTGTCCTAATTACTATACTTGTGAGGCAAGAGATTAGGACATGGGAGACTGGCTGGGGAAGTAGATGTGACCTGTTAATTACGATATCTCAGGACACATAAGCAGAATAGTTCCCAGAGTCTTATATGTGGACCCAATCAGAAAGTCCCATTTTCAGTTCCTCCCAGGAGACAGCAAGCCGTTTTCAGTAAGGAGAGTGTGGTCCTGGCATCAGCCTGAGGAGTAGGAAGTGCAAAAGGACAGTTGCCATTGAACCTCAGTCTCTGTGGTCTGTCTTGCACAGTGGCTTATTCTCACCCTGTAAGCTGTACTTGATTTCCTGCTTTTACTTGGCCCAAACTCACTCTGCAGAGCATGTCTCTTTTTCTTCCTTTAATAAATATAAAACCCCATTACCTATATCTTGAGCAGTTCTTTGCTCAGAACAGAAAGAACCTAGAAACCTCTTCTAGAAGGAGACTCAGCACCCCAAAGCTTGTAACATTTGTGCATAAAGTGTTGATAGCTAATAATGTCAGTGTTCCAACTTTATTCTTCAGAATTATGTTTATTCTGTGATGAGTTTTTTACTATAATTTTTCAGATTATGCTGTGAATAATCATTCTGCTTTAATTACATACCTGAGAAACAAAGTACTGCATATTTAAGCCAGGGCCTCACACCTGCTAAGCAAGCAAGTACTCTACCACTGAAATATATCCCCAGCCTAAATATAAGTGATTTCTTAAATTTTATAATTACTCTTTCCCAGATCTCCATTCCCATGTGTTGTGTACATGTCAAAAGGTGTTACTCAAAGTTGAGTCTATGACTATAGGCCCACTGAAGTAGAATCTGCAATTTTGCAAGATAAACAGTACTCCATAAGTATATTAAAATTAAGCAAGCCCTTTTCTAAAAACAGCAAGCTTTGTCTAACTGGTGAATATTGCATGGTAGGTTTACTTTTTAGAATTATTTGACAATTTGAAAATTTTTCAAATTTTATAATTTGGAAAGCACATTAAATTTCGAAAGTCTTTTCTTTCTTCATTTATTTTGAGAACCTACTCATTTCCAAACTACTGGTTAGAAAATTAGAAGACAAGTGGTAAAACTGAATAAAGCACATACTCAGTAGAAACTGAATGTTAAACGGTGATTGTTGGGCCAGAGATTTAGCTCCGTGGTTCCAGCATCTGTCTAGTAAGTGCAAGACCCTGGATTGATCCTAGTAACCATATACAACAATACCAGGCTTGGTGACTCACGCCCACTAGCAATTAATAGCACATACTACAATCCCAGGCCTAGTGGCTCACACCTATAATCCCAGCACTCAGGAGGCAGAAGCAGAGGATTGCTGTGAGTTCAAGGCTTGCCTGGGCTACATAGTGAGCTCAGAGCCAGCTTGAACTACAAAGTGAGACCCTATTTCCACACACACATAAAAACGTGATTGTTTCATGCTTGAAAAATCTAAAGTAGGGTTAAGTGTCTTTCATATCTTCCTGTCATATTGCAATGGTTTGCTTTCTTGTTTCTTTTTATACTTTTCCTTCTAAACAACAATCAACTATTGTATACATAGAATCATATCATTCACCTCTGCAGTAGTGATTTACAAGTATCATTTTTCTACAAATCATAGGATTGAGAGTAAGAGGGACCTGAGTTATCATATTAATTCTACTACTTTCCTGGTTTTATACCTTTGGGCCTTAATTTTCCTTATCTATAAATTAAAGAAATGGTATATATATTGGGGTTGTTAGTAGGATAAAATGAGGTGATATTATAATTTTTGGCACAATGACTATTTCTTTCCCCTACCCCAAAACAAATTAGATTTCCTCATATAGCTACTGTAATCTAGGGTCTTCATTGTTACAAATTATGTAAATGGGAACAAACATTTAGGATTTCTCCTCAGATTTACATATATAAGTAGTCCTAATTACTTAAATATATCAAGTTCAGTTTACACAATTCAAGATTATTATTATTTAGGGGAACGGATTCTTTTTTTTTTTTTTTTTTGAGAAAGGGTCTCGCTTTGTAGTTTAGGCTGGCCCTGAGTTCACTATGTAGCTCAGACAAGCTTCAAATTTAGCAGTCCTTCTACTTCTGCCTCCCAAGTGCTGGGATTATGGGTTTGAGCCACCAAGCCTGACATTTGTGGTATGTGGTACTGACTGCCCGTGGGTGGGAGCCACCATGCCTGGTATTGTATGTGGTAACGGGGATGGAACCAGGGACCTTGCACTTGCTAGGCAGGTGCTGGAACCACTGAGCTAAATCTCCAGCCTGGGGGACAGAGTCTTAAAGAGATTTCACTGTCTTTCAAACTTTAAGACCTATATATTAACCCAGATTTATCAAATAAACTGATAAGCTATTGTGTTTTAGTACTACTGCTTCCCCATTTGTAGACATTATTCTTTTTCCCATGAAGTCATGATCAGTTCTGCCTCCCTTTGATCAGTCCAGGCTCTTCGTAATGTTGAAAGCACTGCATGGAAAGTAGCATACTCTAAATATTGTCTTTTCATCATTTTTGATATATCACTGGGGAAAAAGTAATTCAGAGTCTGTTTTCATATTAATATATTCATGGCCCCTTTCCAAGGGATTTCAGGCACCTTGGAAGTAGTCTGACATTTAGCCAAAGGCATAAATGACTAATTCAGAATTGGATCTTAAACACAGAAGCAAAAGTAGAATTTCCAGCCATCACTGTTAGATGTCATACTTAGACCACCCCTTCTCCCCCTCTTTGTGCATCTTATCCATCTGCTCTTTGTCAAACTTGGTATTTGTTCTTGATTCCAGTATTATTCCAGATCAAGTTAGGCTTTAAAAATTAATGCAGGCTTCTAGTTAAAGCTACCATGAGTGGGTGCTGTGTTCTTTATCACGTAGCTGTTCACAGAAAGCTATTCACATCTTCTTATTCAAGAAGCATTTTATCTCCTAGATCTTTTCCCCCATAGATGTATAGGGTATTGGTTAGTTTTCCCCTCTAGACTTATAGGGTATTATTGATTAGTTGTGCTTTTTGCAATTAAGCAATAGGTTATCTTTCAGAGTGGTTTGAAAGTTGTCTTAGTGAACTCGGGTTGTTATAAATCATTGCTTTCTCTTCGGTTTGTCAGGGTTCTACCAAAAATATCAGAGGTGGGAATGTAGCTCAGTGGTGGAGCATTTGCCTAGAACACATGAAGCCCCAGGTTTGATCTTTAGCAGTGTTTTAAAAAAATTAAGCTACTGTAATAGAAATTTCCAAAAGATTATTCAGTCATTGCACAGAAACCTCCTGATGAAAAATGTTCATGTTATTTTGGACTTTCAATTATGTCCAAATTAATTAAATTCTGCTTGAATAATGTGTAAATTCTCCCTCTCATTTTTAGGCAAGAGCCCAGGGAAAGTAATAAAATACAAACGCCCTTTGCCACTAGGGATGCTTTTCTGATCTGTAACTACAAATTCTGTTGTTTCTATTATTGGTTTACCCTCCCCTAAGGATTCTTTAGGGTTGTATTGTAATTTTAATTCATAAGCATTACTATACATCATAAACAAGCACATATTTCTTGATATTTTATCCTTTAGGCCTATTTAGAAGGTAAAGCATATTGTATTACATTGGAAAGGTGTATCCCCCACAAATTCCTACCATAATCTAAATTCTCCAGAGATAATCATAGTCTTTCTTGAGTTCATTTTCCCTTCAAGTTGAATGTTTAATGTGAAAAAAATTTCTCACTACCATTTGGTATTTTCTGGAACAATGGGGAACGTTTGGCAATGGTGCTCAGTGTACAGCAGCCCAGGACCACACTAGTCTCCCTGCACTCCTCTCTCCGCTCTCCCATGCTGCCTCTGCCTCACTGCCTCCTTACTCAACTCTGTGCCCCGTTTTCAGTGCCATCAGCAAGAAGCCATTTTTTGGCTAGTGAATCCATAGAAATTTGAGTAATCTTCCACTAGAACATATTTGAGATTTCAGAGATGCAAGATCATCTAAAAAGTAATGAGTATGAGAAGTTAAAAAAAATTACATCTAAGATTTATTTTACTTGCAGAGTACCTAGTTCTGTTTCAAGACCTGCTGATAGGTTTTGTACCTTTCTTTCCAATGCTAGCAATACTGGAGTAAAATCAGAGCTTAGGAGCTGGCATGCAGGACTCTATTTGTAGTATTTTATTCCTTCAGCAAGCCAAGCACACGTTCTCACCACCTGACAGACATATTGGGAGAAAGGGTTAGATTGAGAGCCCCATTTGTTTTGTCCCTCATCCAACACTGTCCCTTTAACAGATAGCCTTGATGAATCTGTAAGATCTTTCTGGTACAGAAACTGTTAGCCCAATATTTAGCTGGCGTTTGCTTCTGAAGGTTAAGCAGATCATAGAGGAACAGCCGAGCTCCTGGCTGCTTAGCATGAAATATCGAGTGATCCAGAGGGAGACGCAAGAGTGATGATATTGCTGCTGCAGATAATTGCGGAAGACACTTGTGAGTGCTGCACAGTAAATCTGCACCTTCGTGCACACACGTTTCAGAGGGGCTTCCTCAGGATCCAGCATCAGCAACACATGTCTAATAGGTGTATTCATTTTCATATGCTCATTCATGAATAGTCCTGATTAATTAGTACATGTCACCATCTGGTACTTAGTGAGACTATTCATTTTTTAAATGTTGAAATTGCAGGGAATGGTGCACACCAATTAAAATCCTTTTAACTGGATCGTATTGGTATAAAGTATCTGTGTAGGAGGACTTCATTGGAATTCAACACGCATCTAAGGGTGCATACATCAGCCCGGAGTCAATTAGAACAAAGCAAGTCAAGAGAGGGGAAAATGAAGGCAGAGCTATCCTTTTTCTGAATGTGTCTGCAGGGTACTAGGCTTTCCTTTTTTGGCGTTTTGTTTTTCTTGTCACTTGTCTTGATTGGCCTCCCACCATTTGTTTATCGGAGGCTCCCTTTCTTTATCTCTTCACCTCCATTTTTATCTTCTTTGTTTTTGTCCCTTCTTCCTGTCTCCTCCTTACCTCACCATTTTTACCCAGTCACATATACATTAATTAACACAGGAGAGTTGAGTTGATGACTTTATAGGATAATGCAGTAAAACCTTAGCTTTTTGCGTCCACTGACAGAGTAAGTTCTGGTTGACCAGATTTCTGGGCTGTAAGTTTGAAATCTTAAACATTAAAATATTTTCAATTAGAAAAGCCATTTGGACTTATATGACCTGATTTATTTTTAAATGCAACCTAGGGTTTAGGATATGTTTTTCTCCTCTATTTTCTAAATTTGCACTAAGGAGTATTTATCTTATAATTTAGTACAATTTTAAATAAAACTATCTGTATGAAAGTCTTTTAAAAATTTATTTCATACTTCTGTTGTTTTCATCCATTGTTAAAAGTGGGATAGTGGACATAATGTAACATTTTCTTGATGTCTTGCTATAATTAGTGTCAAACATCAAAATGCAGTGGTAATGCCCTTAAGGGATATAGAGGTGTTTCCTTCACACTGAAATGCTCTTTGAGTGCTTAAGTTAGATTTTATATTTTTCTTTCTCCCCCTTTGCTGTCAGGTAGTCACCTGTTACTTGCTCTTTTTTATCTGAAGACTCCTGTCTCTTTCCAAGTTATTTGGTCGGTGATACCAGATAGCAAAGCATCAGTTATTCATTTGTTCAGGAAACATACAGTGCCAAAGCTGAAGGAGAAATGTCTTCTGTCTTTGAGGAGTTATGACTTGGAAAGGATAGGGGTATATGAATAGCCATTAATGTCATGTGATAGGAATTTGGGGGAAATGAGCAATTGATTTTCCTTCTTTCTTTCTTTCTTTCTTTCTTTCTTTCTTTCTTTCTTTCTTTCTTTCTTTCTTTCTTTCTTTCTTTCTTTCTTTCTTTCTTTCTTTCTTTCTTTCTTTCTTTCTTTCTTTCTTTCTTTCTTTCTTTCTTTCTTTCTTTCTTTCTTTCTTTCTTTCTTTCTTTCTTTCTTTCTTTCTTTCTTTCTTTCTTTC
>PVIC010013990.1:0-37294 GCA_004025085.1 Thryonomys swinderianus
TCTTTCTTTCTTTCTTTCTTTCTTTCTTTCTTTCTTTCTTTCTTTCTTTCTTTCTTTCTTTCTTTCTTTCTTTCTTTCTTTCTTTCTTTCTTTCTTTCTCTTTTCTTTCTCTCCCTCCTCTCCCCCTCCCCGCTTTGTCTCTCTCTTTGTGGTACATATGATGGAACTCGACCTTGCACTTGCAGGGAGGTGGCGGTGCTACCGAACTAAATCCCTAGCCTATGAACACTTTTTCATATATTTGTTTACTGTTTCTACTTCTTCATCTGAGTAATATCTATTCATTTCAGATGCCATTTTTGGATTGACTTTTTAAATTTGAGTGATCTGATTTTTTAAAAAAGCCGCCGTTGCATGTTCTAGTTATTAGTCTTTTATCTGAGGTGCTACTTCACTCTGTTGATGCTCTTTTTTGCAGTGCAGAAACTTTTAATCTCAGTTGTTCCTAGGCCTCATTCTTTGATTTCTAGTTGGTCAAGTACTGAGCTCGGTTGTTAAGAGTGAGCTGCAGGGAGGGTCAAAGTCAGCCCCGGATCCAGCCCGAGGCTTCCCTGGGGTGACACAGAGAAGGGTCAAGTTTTGTTGAATGCAGCAGAGTGCTGGGTGCAAGAGCAGAAACGTGGATCTGTGCATATGGAAGAAGCATGGCTCGGCCAATGGAAATTGCCTTTAGAAACTGATCAAGGCAAGCCATGAGTTCCTTCCTTGCTGGAGAAGGAGACCAGGAACACAGTCATGGTCAGACAATTGTATACCGACTGATGGCTGGTAGAGGGCTATCAGCGGATGGCTAACAGCCCGAGTGACGTGATGGCTATCAGTTAAATAACTGACAAGGCTACTGCCCTTTGGCAGATAGCGAGGCTTATGAGAGTCATACAGGCTTATATACCATACATGTGGAGGTTGCGGGAAAAGAAGAGAGAAGTTTACATGAATGTAAGTAAAGATTCTAAAGTGATAATACAAAAACATTCTGTGAACATGTAATCAGAGGCCAGAGAGCACCATGGCCTGCACATCTCCACAAGCACGTTGCCTGGGGCCCTGGCACTCCTGGGCTGAATACGCAGCAGCCACAGGTCCTCAAGTGGCCCTGACAGGCAAGGAAACAGAGCCCCCTCTGGACTTTCCAGAACACCACGCAACCTCACCGACACCTTGGTTTTCCTGAGTGAGAGGAATGTCAAAGATCGAATCTACCAAACTCTGAAATAGACTTCTTTTTTTTCTGATTAAGCTGCTAAGCTTCTGGCAATTTATTAGGACAATTATAAAGCACGAATCCATTTTCTTCTAACCCCACATTATGTGTTTTAGTAACTCTCTTTCCATAAATACTTCCTTTTTATCTCTAAAGTCATTTCACTCTCACTCATGGTCCACACTAAAGTCAGCTTCCTCACTAGGAGAAAAATCGGACTTAAAGTTAGTACAGAATCCTCAGCCATTCTCAGTGTCCCCAGTCTGAGGTCCAGTCTTCTGTTTCAGGAGTATTCCCGGAATCTAGTTGCTGATCTCTCTCCATTTGTCTTCTGATGGTTTCTGGTGAAGGTACACAGGAAAGCACCTTGTTGCCTCTCTCTTTCTTATTCATGTGTCCCCTCTGCCTACTTGACATGTGTTCATTCTTCGCTGATTAGCATAAATACCACTGTATGTAGAAAAATATTTCCTGAAGTGATAGCATTAGATTTCGCATCAATACTGTGTTCTTACTCCCATAGAAACCGAGATAGTTTCAGTGCCATTCATGGATGTGTAAAATATTATGATTTAGTTTTAATTTAATGTATGTCTGCCTCACTGGATCTGAAATAATATATCTTGTGGGTTCTATCTAGATTATAGGCAAGCTGGATGGGAGAAATTAACCAGCTTTTAGAATTTTGATTTGCAAATCCAAACCTATTAATTGACACAGAATGTCTCAGCATGTCATATGGTAAAGCAATTATCACTGACATTAATTATTACATTCTAAATTGCCCTTTTAATCATGTCTTAAAAGAAGAAATTATGATTACTTTCTGCTCCTTATCATTTATCTCTTCTCATTCTATTTGAAGAAGCAGTGTGAGTGCAGAATAGTGAAGGTAAAGCCATTAATAAATATTTTAACTAATAGTATTGTTAAAGTTCTCTGAAGATCATATAAATATTTGAAATATAAAGTATATTAGTCAGTTCTTGAAACTGGAGCTCGTTGGTTATTTTTCCCTTCATAGGCCATTATAAAATATTATTTTAATTTGAAAAAGATGACCATATTTTATGATCAGTATTAAATATGGAATACATGATTAGTTATTCATCATGAAAAAATGAATACAAATATAAAGTGAAATTCTATGACACAAAGCGTTTAGATATTCACTAACTTGCTATGTCATTTAATATTTGGATGCATTAGACAAAGTCCAAATACACTTATTCCAACTCAGATTATTCCAACTCAGATACACTTATCCCAACTGTACTTATCTAGTGTAACTACCTCTTTTTTTTAGGTTTGGTATTAGTTATTAGCTCATACAATGAAGTTAATGGCCATTTCATTTCCCAACGTCATAAAATTGGGAGAGTGAACCAAATATAGAATATTGGAAATTTTTAAATTATAATTGACATTATCATTAAAATTAAGTATACTACATTAGGTATGGCCTGGTTAAAACATATTAAAATACATGAATAGTATTCACTATTTGCAATTCAATAATGCTGTAATTTAAGAACTTTTCCTGAAAAAGATAGTATAATGGCCTCACTGAGCTTTGTTATAAATAGATGGAGAAGCTTACTAAAGGCAGCTATGGCTGCCCCTGGAGATTTGGGCTCAGCCAATCAGAAAGACAAAGACAAAATAACTCAGGTTGGACCAAGTAGCATGATAAACATAAACCTTGGAGCGGGGAGACATTCTTTCATGACATTGTTGTTCATTATTAAACCTCTTCCCCTAATACTTGGAGCTAAACTCTTCGTCCCTAGTGCCCCAACTCATAATCCTAGCCCCCACAGGAAAGATCATGTGACCTGAAGAAATCCAAGGCGAAGACCAAAGCCACCATGGAGCCAATCAGATTCCGAGAGGCTGGGTGGGAAAAAGAACTTCATAAACAAACCTGCAAACAGGAATTCTGCAGTATTTCCCTGCCCAGCGCTCTGTACACTTCTGAAGTAACTATCCACCATCTCTCTCTTCCTCTTTTTCTCCACCATCAGCAAAATCATCTTTTCTTTTTTTCTGTCATCCAGTTAATTAATATTATATGATAAACTTTCATCTTGGTATTGTTGCTAACTTCTGTAAGATTTGAAAATACAGACTGCGTCATTGAGACATTCTTTGATGACATTGTTATTTATTATATCTGCATTAAATAAAAAATACTGCCTCAGTGAGACAGTCTTTGATGACATTGTTATTTATTATATCTGCATTAAATAAAAAATACTGCCTCAGTGACAAAGGGAAGAATCATGCTCTAAAATAGATTATTGTAAAGGAAAAAAAGTCTTCTAGATTTTCAAATATGTGTTAACTGTCTATTAATTGCGATCTTATGAAGTTCATGAAATATAAAGGACTAAAGGTACATTTCAAGTATTTACATATATAGTGAGTTTCATAAAATTTTATACAGTACACTTTACTAATGAAATGATTGTTGACATTCAGGAAAATTAATTGATCAGTGTGCAGCCTTACCTATGAAATTAAAAAGATACACATTTATGGAACAATCTATTTTGAGAGGTTAGGAAAACTGCAGTGACACTAAAAAATATAGAACAGAATTGCTAACTAATAAGAAAGCCTGTTTACAAAGGGGTATGTCCAATTTTGTTTCTTATGTGTCTTGTTGTATCATTTTCAGTGATGGATAAAACTTTTCTGGTTCCTGTTAGTTAGAAAATTAAACCTTACTCCACTGAATTGCAAAGCTTAACTAACACTTACAATTTAATGTTTCAATGCCCATATTTCTTATTCTTATTGTTTAAAAAATGTGATAAAAGAAAACATTGAACCTCATAGGAGATTAAAAATCATATATCTGGAGGATGAAATGTGTCTGTACATAAATTGATTTTTTCAACTGAAATAAAATATAGCCTTTCAAAAAACATAGTCTTTCCTAAAATATCAGAGAAAATTATAATGTTGAAAAAACAGGCTTTAAAGGAATTAATGGAGTAAAATGCACAGATATTTCATCAAAATTCATGGTGACAAAAATGGACAAATATTTGACTGCTCAAGGAGCAGTAAAAACGTAGATGTGTCGGTTACAAAAGGAGAGGAGGAGAAATCATTCTGTGGCCAGATCTAGTAAGATTTTCAAGGTCATTGTCAGGACTCAGGATTTTATTCAAAGACGGGCACTACAGAGGATTTTGAATAGAACAATTATGTCTTTCTTTAGTGTGTCTTTTCCTGGAGGGCTTTACACTAATTCACTTGCCAAAAATCAACGCTGGCCAGTAAGTGAGGAGGCTATTGTTAAATGTACAAGAGGAAACGTGCATTTGGAATGAAGTAATAGCTTTTTAAATCATAATTAATGGTCAGATTCTGAACAAAATTGAACTTAGAACAAAGTAGAATATATTTCTTTATAGAAAAGAGCATGTTTAAAAAGGCAAAAATTTACCCTCTTGTTTTGCTTTGCTTTTGTTTTTATTTTTTAATTGCTTTTATTGGTACATTCTATATGCAGATCATGATCACACTTGACATTGAGAATTTGTACCAGTACATGACACAACTTAATTCTTTTTTCCCATCCCCCATAGTTCCTCTGCCTCCTTTATACATACGTTTTGCTTCTTTTCTTTTTTAAAACCATTTTACCATTACATTATTTTCTTTCCCTTCTTTCCTTGTCCCTAGCCCCTTTTTCCTAGGATATTTTCTATTTCGCAATATCTATCATACATTCTAGGACTCATTTACATTTTGGGTTTCTCATGCCAGAGAAAAGGTACAGTGTTTACACACCTGTGACCTATTTCGTCTACAATTACCTGGAATAACTGACAGATAGACACGGGCTCCACTCAGATGGAGACACTTATAAGAGTAGTCAGTTTAGGCTGTGCAGAAACTGGGGCTCACTTTGGAGGTTGGCACTGAGATGCCCACCACAGTTCTCAAGGGAAGGTGTCAGCCTGTCACTTGCAAACGTTTGCAGTGTATGTCTGGCCTGGCCTGGTGATTTAAACTTGGAACTGGTCACATGTAGGTGACATCCAAATCCTCACTCAGCTACGGAGCCATTCCATGATGGAACTGGGATTCGTGGAAGTATCAGAGGTCGAAACCTCTGGTAAGGAGGGTAAGGAGAAGAAAGCAGTGAAGTAGCTGACAGAGCTGCTGAGGTACACTGTGAATGGCGCATGGCTCTACAAACAGTAAACTGCGATTGTGTGCAAAAATGTGTATAATAAAATGAATGTCAGAGAATGAGAGGATAGAGAGGTTTGCTTTGGATGCCATCTTCCAGAATGCAAGTAAACAGAAAGTCTCATCCACACTTTTCTCTGTAGTTTGTTTCTATTTGGAGTTGAAGTTACAGAGGTTGAACGTGAACTTCCCTTGAAAAATCAGGAAATTACAAAATGAACCAATTATCAAAGTATAATGGGAGAAAAGCATATTTCTGAAGTTAAGAACAAATACAACCCCGTCAGAACCAAAGACACGAATGTCATATTCCCTCTCAATTTTCCACCTGTGCTCTTCACTACGTGGGTGCTTTCTCTCCTCTCACGCTGAGCTGATTTCTCGTGAGAGGTCACCTGACTGCCCATAGATCTCACACCCTCTCCTGGGAATATCTGCTACCACGAATCCTGAATATTTCAGAAATTCTCAGAGAACGTCCCTACGGCTTAAGCTGTCTTCTTAACTAATCAGTTGTGGCCTAAGAGATGGAATCAGGTGGGAGACAGTAATTCCCAAGGAAAAAGGAAGTATGAGGAGGGGAAAATACAAATGTCCAGAAGAAAATAAAAGATAGGATGATAACTCTCTAGGCAAAGCAGGAATATAGTTTCACTAAATCTTGGGCCCTCTCTGTGAGTTTTAAAATCAAACAAAGATTTCTTTTCCAGAAGTTGTTTCCTCTGATTAACTTTCACTAAATTTAAATGAGTATAAAATATGAAGTTACTGAAAGTGATGAATACACTGTAAAAATATAATTAAGTCAAAATTTATAGTGGAGTCAGTGCAAATTAGGAGTAGAGTATGTGAAGCTATAATTAAAATGACGGGATGTAGACTTCTTAGATTTAGACTGGATTTTCTTCAATTTAAACAATTTTTAGTCAAAATTCTCTAGGAAAATATTTGTATCTGTGTTATTGTCAAATACAGACATAGATGTTCTGAGATCTGGAGATTCATACAGTTCCTTAGCAAAACCTCATTTGGAGAGAATTCCACAGAGAGGTTCATTATCAGATCAGTATATTTTTGAAAGAATTTTTATGAAGATATTTTAATATGAAACTATTTTTAAATTTTAAAGTGGAGTACTATTAAAATGCAACATTTGATGGGCGTGGTGGCTCACGCCTGTCATCCCAGCACTTGGGAGGCAGAGACAGGAGGATTGCTGAGTTTAAGGCTTGCCTGGGCTACATAGTGAGCTCAGAGCCAGCCTAAACTACAAAGCGAGACCCTGTCTCAAAAAAAAAAAATTTAAAATGCAACGTTTTCCTTAAAAGTACACACATATAAATAATATTTAATTTCAGAGAAAGTTATGTCATATTTACGTGAAAAAGTACAAATTTCTTCTGAGGTAAAGTGCATTCCACAGCGTATAAATTAATATAACATTAAAATTTTATATTTCTTAGGTTTTGGAAAGTATATACATTAATAATATCTCAGTTTAGATTTTTCTTTTTTTGAGATAGAGTCTACCTTTGTAATTCAGGCTGGCCCTGAGCTCACTATGTAGCTCAGACAAGCCTCAAACTCAGCAATCTTCCTGTCTCTGCCTGGGATTGTGGTGTGTGGTACTGTTTGCTGGTGGGTGTGTCACCACACCTGGTATTGTTGTACGTGGTTACCAGGATCAAACTCAGGACCATATGCTTGCTAGGCAGGTGCCAGAACCACTGAGCTACACCTCTAGCCTAGAATGATTTCCTTGTGATCTTTCTGTGATATTTGATTGCATATTTACTGATAATTTATTTTAAACTGTACATATGAAATATAGGTCATTTTCCCTGTTCTTTTAATTGTATCTCGATTCTGTCTTCTTACTTTCTTGCATAGCTTATTACCTACAGTGACCTGACATCATTTTCTAAGAGCTGTTAAATTCGAATTAGTGTGTTCACATCATGCTCATAAATGTCGGATACCTGTTTATTCATGACTTTTATCTACTCCAGATAGTCTTAGCAAAGTAAATTTTTACAAGCAGATTCAAAGCTTTTAATGAATCTCACATACACATGGACTTAGAACTCTGGCCATTGAAGTTTCTTCCTCGTCAAAAACATAACTCTAATTAGTTTATTTACAGATACTATTCTATTGTAACACACACACACTTTCTATATGCTTTGGAATTATCTTAATTTCATGTTAATGAGAAATAGGAATATAAAAGCAGATATGCATCTAATACTTCTCATTTTCTTTTACACTGACATAACAGTGATGGAAATATTCTATAACAATTTCTAAAAACACAAGAGACACTATTTTTAAAATTTTATATTTTACATTTCAGTGGAAAAATTGGTAAATACATGACTTGGTGATTCTAGATGCTAATTCTTTTTATAAAATAAAATGGAAGTAAACTGTTATCTACATTTTCATATTAGAATTGATTTCTGTATATTTTAATGAGATAGATATGTGTGTATATATTTTAAAACCATAAAACTTGTGCAGATAATAATTGAGAGGTACCGCTTTGTCATTTACCTAATTGATTTATACAGTGTGCTGAGATGAATTTTTTTATGAATACCAGGAGAACAAAACAATGATACTCTGTATAGCTCTGAAATATGAATATTATTTATTGTTTCCCAAAAGTTATAGGATAAACTTGTGAGAGAATTAACCTTGCTGATGCTGACAATGCGGTTATAAGCCACCTAAATAGTTTCTTTCTCCTTTTCTGTGCTAAAAATTTACTGGCAATGAAAGTATGAATGCACATCCATTGCTGAGTCCCAGGGAATCAGGCCCAAATTCTGGAAAACAAAAGCAGAGGACTTCCCGAAGATCCTGAAAACATGACAGACTGAATTTTTAGTCACACTCTAGGAAAGAAAGTTGATATTATCAATAACAGGGTTTCTGTGGCACCAAAAAGGATCTTTTTGGAACACCCTTACATCCTCAGTTTTTCAGAGAAATGACCTCTCCTAACACAGGGGTGTTTTAGACCAGCACACGTGCTCAATTTGGGACATAAGTATATGACTCCGCCCACTTCATTAGAGATGACATGTTCTCACACCTACAGATCTTCACCCGGGACATCTTGAAACACAAGACTAAGCAAATTTACCGTGATTGGGCTTGCACGTGCCTGCTATTTGTAGACAGTTCAAAATGGCACGCGTTGCAAACGTGGCAGACTGGAAGAGGAATACGAGGAATAAAGTTGCATGGTCTGTTTTTTCACGCGAGGTATCCTCAGATTGTACTTCCGCTGGATGGTGCTGCTCACATTCACAAGAATGGAACCATTCATTTTACATCTTTTAATTTTAGACTAAGGAACTACGTGTCCCATAGTTGGAGAACACGTGGTCAAGCATATAAATAACATCCACCATAAGGTCACAGGCCTCGTCTTCGGTAATGAAGGAACCAGAGACTCCATCCCCTTCCGTCTCTCACCTCAAGGAATCACTTTTTCTGTGGCCCTCTCTTCTGCTAAGGCCACTGTAGTCCACTGAGAGATTTGAGCAAAATGAGTTTGATGGGCTTCGTCTTTTGAAAATGACCGGTACATTTTAGGGAAGCCGCCACGTCTTGAGAGACTTGCATTAAGCCCAAAATTGGGAGAAACGGGATCCTTAGGGAAAAATGCTCTTAGACATCAAAGATATTAATGTTTGTAAAAACAAATACATCCCATGCACAAAGAACATTTGTAATTTTCCTTTAAAATTGAAAATCAGGCAGATCCACAGTCATTTTTAGTAGTAAATGAAACTTTATTAGTCAATGTTCAGATATTGCATCATAAAATATTTACTCAGAAGGATAAATTATTAGAATCCTGTTATTAATTCCTGGGTTTGATTTATTATAAGGATATTGTATCAGTGATAGGAAACATTTTAAGAGATGAAGCTTTTTTATGTTTATTTACAAGATATGTGAGGGTGTATTCATTTTTGTCATATATATAGTAATATATGCTGTGACTTGAAATTGCCTCATTAATAAAGGAAACCCAATAGAATTAGGGTGGTGAAGAAATAGAATAATATTGATTTTTCAGAAGCAGCCCTATTGCTACGGGCTCTAAAATGTCCCGTCTCAGAAATGCCTTGGCAGTGTGTGTGGGGGAGAGAGATTGTCCATTTCTGCACCCCAGGAAGTAGAGGGTGTGGCTATGATGACGGCCAGACCAGGGAGAGGCCCCAGCAGAGACGAATGGCTGTTACACCTGGGTGTTGGGTAGGACTTAAAGGGGAGCTTGGTTCAATCGATGTAGGATGCTTCACCGAGGAGGATTCAGAATGTTCAGATTCAGATGGAAGGGGCCAGCCTTTTCCCATAAACGTGTTTACAGCTTCCTTTCCACCGTGAGGGCACCAGAGCCAGCTGGCGAGTCTCTCTCGAACAGCAGAAGAACCCGGAGACCATTGCCTCGAAACACCTGGCTCCCGGGGCTCCTAGCAGTGAACGACAGCTACACAGCTCTGAATCTTGGAAAGAGGATTTGCAGACACATTCATTTGTTTTTGCTCAGAACAATTTCTTTCCTGCCAGAGCGAAACCTTTACAAATTATTAAGTAAAGACATATGTTACGTGATTAAAAATTCAATTAAAATGTCATAATTAGTTGCTTATATGTTCTTTGCAGTGTCAATTTTTTCTTGTTTTGTTCCTTTTGAATTAAATATTTTTATCTACCTAATCTAATCCCCTAGGTAAATATATTTTGGGAACTTGCGTCTAACCTAATTCAGGCATATTCATTCATATATTTTAATATTAAATGTATGATAATGGGAAAATATTACCTCAGAAGCTCTCCTCTTCAAAACTTCACCACTTATACACATAATCAATTAGGCTGGGTTCAAGGCCGTACCTACCTTAAAAGACACAGATCTGTGCTTTTGGTTTATGACATCAAAGAAAATATACACCGTGAATAAACAAAAATTTTATCATAAAGCATAGTGTATACTTTCATCAGTGGACTTCTTGGTTGGTTACTTATCTCTACCAGTAGGTACAGTAGGAGCATAAATGTCTGATATCTTGATTTCAATTCTTTGCATATACACGTAGGGATGGTATTGTTGGATCATACGGTAGATGTATTTTCAGGTTTTTGAAAAAACTCCATAATATTTCCTGTCATGACCCTCCTAATTCTCATAACAGCACGAACAAGTTCTACTTCATACCAACACATCTGAGTTCCTCTTCCACTCAGTATTTGGCACCTTTATCTTTTTTGTCATAGACATTCTAGCTGAAGTAAGATGATATCTTTATGTGCTTTTGGTCTACATTTTTCTGTCTATGAATATTGAGAACAATTTTTATACTTTTTGACTATTTTTATATCTTAAGGGTGCAAAGCCAAAAGCAATGACAAAATCCTGTATTCCTTATATTACCCTGAAGGTGAAATTGTTATTAAACGTGAAGTCTCAAAGCAAGTGAATTACCAAATTTGGCTACTCTTCATGTCCATAATAATACCACGTCTGGCCAGGCATGGTGGCTCACGCCTATAATCCCAGCACTCGGGAGGCAGAGACAGGAGGATTGCTGAGTTTGAGGCTTGCCTGGACTACATAGTGAGCTCAGAGCCAGCCTGAACTACAAAGTGAGACCCTGTCTCAAAAGAAAAAATAAAAAAACACGTCTGGGCTTAAAAATGCAAATGTGCTAGAATCGATATTCTTCTTTATTTTTCTTTACTGTAAGGATTTTAACTATGTGGGTTTCATTGGTGCATAATTTAATATGACCATGTGGCTGTCCTCCAGTGAAACTGTTTATTCTTTACCAGCATTCAATGCTCCATTAGTAAATATAATCTTTCTTCTCCCTTATCAAAAATTTTCATAGCATATGTTTGAATGTCCACAGGATGTCTGACTTTATACGTTCACTGCTTTGAAATGGAAATATTCTTCAACAAATCTTTCACATTCCTATAGTCAATATGAGCTCCAAGAGCAGGACTATCTGCTTAGCTGTGGGCTATGGTTTGCTACGGTTGCTTCATCCATGTTTCTTGCTGTATGTTAGTGTTGGTTACATACAATGTGTGAGGACATGATTAGGATGTGACTCATTTACAGGAGAAGTTAGCTATTTTTACCTGTACTTTTTTCCTCAGTAAAATTTTGAGCACCATGCTATAATCTTACCAGCCAATGGCATCCCTTTGTGTGACTTACTCTCTTTATTAACTCATTTCTTACTGAATTTTTTCCTACTCAGCAGTTCCTTGTTTATCATCTTTCTTATATCTGTTATTAACCAATTATTATTTCTTCATTAAAATTTCTCCATGCAGTTGCTTAATTCTGATAAAAAGTATCCCCTACTGGCTGAGTTGGAGGCTTGCCTGGGCTACATAGTGAGCTCAGGGCCAGCCTGAACTACAAAGTGAGACCCTGTCTCAAAAAACAAAAACAAAATAAATATCCCCTACAATTTTTTTTTCTTTTCTGGTTTAGAAAACCAATTTCAGGGTTCTACTTAGGCAAGTCTTTGCCCTCCGTTTTTCTTAAGTGATTTACTTTAAAAAAGATTATTCTACACAACGTAGTAATATGGCCATTGTTCTATTTTTTTCCATTTTGAATATCTTTACATTCATATTAGATCTTAAAACAAGTAACTTATTTGTTGTTTTCTTTGTGAACAAAGCCCTATTCTTTCTCAGTTTTGAAAATAATTGTTCCTAGATGGTCTTCCTTATCTTTCTGCTGAGATGAAATAAGTACATTCGACATTCTTATCATCACCGTTTTACTTAAGCTCATTTTCCAAGTACACATCTATGCTGGAGACACCTGTAGTAGGACTCTAGTCTCACTTGCCCAGTACGTGCTGTGGGCCTGAGAAAAAAATCCACTGCAAGACAGAACAGAGATGGAAAGAGGGGCCGGGACGGCCAGTGCTGGCACAGCTGACGAAGGTGCTGCCTAGTCCCAGGCACTGATCATTACTGGCAATCAATTGGAGTAAAGGCAAGTTACTTGTGGTTTCCATGGTAATTAATGTAAACAGGGCTTCTGAAGGACAAGACAAAACATTCTCAAATTAGGAAGAGACTAGACAAAATAAATGGCTGTAATGAGAGCCTCGTCCTTCAAGTCAGAAGGTTTCAGTTGTGGGAACAGAATTTGGGAGCGAATTATTCTGACCTCAGCATGTAGATTCCACCCAGACTCACTTTACAAAACCAGCCAGTTGTAGGGTTATCTCTACAGCCTGCTTTGGGCATAATGAATAGTAAAGTCCTCTGCACATGTAAACTTTTGATTAAGTTATATAGGGCAGTGGACGGTACCAAATTTGTGTTGATTTACAATATATTGCAGTTGTATTCATTTTGGGTAATTAGTACATAGAGACAATGCATTCACCATTTTTGTTTAATTTATTGCTTTCATTTATTTAACTGTACTCTTGAAAGTCAACTAGACGAGGCTGGTTCTGGGATGTGAACAGAGAATCATCCTTAGTAACTATCCAAATCAGAAGTAATTGATGGGATATTTTGCAAAAATCACTATTGGAGTCATCACACTGAATCCAGGTCTGGATTATCGATCTTTAGAACTGTACAGCAATAAATTCACGAACATTAGAGACAATGATGGTGTTTCCTGGAGACCCGAACCATCTTGCTGCGCTGCTGCAGAGAGCTGGAATCAGCAGCTACGCCTGTGCCCTTTCATGTTCGGAGACCTCTCTCTCCTCTCGGTTCTTTGATTACTTGCTTCATATCACATAATGTCAAACTCTCTTAAACCTGTTCTGCCCTAGTCCTGAAACTTCAGATAAAATGGGACTAATAAATTCACCAAACACTTAAATCAAGCGCACCACATCATTCCGCGCACAAAGTGCAAGCAAACAGGTTTATTCCGGTTTGTGTCGCTTAACCTTCTGGAAAAGTAATTAGATCTATAATTAAAAAGCTATTTGGAATTATTAAAACCCTGTTATCTTGTGGCATTTAAAGATAAATGCAAATGTCAGGAAGGATGAATTCATTAAAATTTCTATTTAAGAGAAAAAAAAATGGTCTCTGGTAGGTGCTACTTATTAAAATGTTACAGTTTCCGGGAAGGTTTGATGTGCAGAGATATCACTGAAAGCAAATTTATCCCTTTTAAGCTTTGATATACCAATCAGCTACTCTTCACAAATATTTATTCATGAAATTATTTTAAACCAAGTATTAATAACTTCACAGTGATATTTCAAATATTATATTACTGAGAGACTTTATCAGTTGATTGTATTAAGAACTGTCAGTGTATCTAATTCTGATTTAGCCATGTATATAGGATCCATAGCCTAACTGTCAAGTAAAGGTATGTTTTTAATCTAGATTTTCCAAGCTGTGAATTCAAAGGCTGTGACTTTGAATAAAATGGTCAATCGTTAAAATTACCCGTTGCAGAAACTAATAAGATTAACAAAAGTTGAGGCACTAAGGGGCATTGTGTGCTACTAGCTGTATAATGATCCTTTTTAAGGATATCTGCTGGTGTTCTGTAGATTTATGCATTGTATTCTTCTTTTAAAAAAGCTCAATTATTCTTGAAGTGAAATCAAGTACTAGTACTAGATGTGATTATTATGACATGTCACTTATGTGACTATATAATCATGATTTTCTATATCTTTATAAATACTATGCTCAGAAAAACAAGTTCTAAGAAGTCATACTGTGAAGCAAAGACAGCAGTATTAACCTTTGTCAAATACATATTTTGAAACAACCAAACAAAAGAGGAAGTTATATTTACTATTATCTAAAATTTAGAGATTACACAAAAAGAGTAAAAATAAAACACACACATTAGAATTGGAGGAAAGAAAACAGATTATGTCTGTTGTCAGTATTCCAGAAAAAATCGTGATTGTTTAGTGAAATGTCAATCTTAAATTTTAGAATAACATTTCCTCTGACCTGATATATGATCTCATAACGTCAGTTTCCCACTTTATGACTTTGAAAGACATTAGAGTCTATGTACAAGAGCCACATAGTACACAGGGGACTGTGTGGCTGTGAATTCTCAGGGTGCTGTTTTCAAAATATAAAAATGAAAACACTTTTAGAAGAAACTAATCACCTCTTGAAAATGTGACAAAACTGCCTTTGGACTAGCCCTTTTCAGTGGTGTGAATGCAGATTTCCCTTTGGGGGGATGGAAGCCACCGTAATTGGGGGCTTTACACGGGAGATACTCATGCACTCGGGTGTTAATGAGACTTTATATTGCTAATGCGTCACTAATCCCCTCACTGGAACATGTGAAGAAATTTGGATGGATGACAGAACCTTAACAAGAGGTCTGCACTTAGACTCGAAATCCAGAAATAGGACCAAGAGACAATTTAAAAAATTGAATAGATTAGAGTTATTCAAATGGAAAATTATAAGAGAACAGGAAAATTACAATGGAGGAGCTGAATTCCCTTGTTTGAGGAAACTTTTAGAAATAGAATATCCATTTTGTAAAAACGAGTCTCGTGAGACGCCTTTCAATCATAAAATATCCACGACAGTGGGGAGCACGTGTTCACACTGAAGACGTTCTGTGCGGTGCCTTGAACTCTGCAGAGCTAGGGAGGACTGTGATTGCCAAACGTACAAGTAACTGTATTTAGCTCAGACTGGTTAAAGTCAGAATCATTCTGGAGAACAAATGCACACATGCAGTGCGTCTAGCCACGCCTCCCATCCATACTTAGAACTTATCACTGAATAATACAAAATGGTGACAAATTGGAATTTAAGAAATACATTCAGATTTTGAGTGGTGGGTAATGTTTTTGCAATAGCTTAGAATTCTTCCAGGTGAAAAACGTAGTAAATACAAGGAATGTGGGGACATCTTTCTTTTTTGCTGTTGTCTTAATTCCAGGAAGGTCACAGTGGGCAAAGATCTAAGAAGGCATCAGAAGGCAGAGTTCCTGTCTCACCAGACCGCCTGCTGAGTGGTCTCCCAGACATGAGCTCTGAGGTTTTTAAGAAGAAAATTGAGAATCTGAAAAAAAAAAACTCATCACCCGATAATTATATTTCATGGAAGACTTTATTCCAGTGAAAAACTGCAAGTGACTGTAGTGGTTTTGTGACACTTTTTTCCAAATTGTTTTATTATTATTATTATTATTATTATTATTATTATTATTATTATTATTAATTTTAGCGAGTGACCTTGAACTCATTGCCTTGGACTCTGGCAATTATCCAGCTTCGTCCTCTCGAGTGTTGGGGTTACCGAAGTGAGGGACCTTTCAGTGATCATACATTAACCTACAATTACTCCTGTGAAGTAAAGCTCAGTGGGAAGGAAGGGTTTTCTTCTTATTGTAGGATAACAGAGCAATTTTTAAAAATGCAACAAAAGAGAAACATCTCATAAATAAATTATAGTATAATGTTTGTATCAAGGGGACATACCTTTCTCAATAGGAGGATTTTCATCCTCTTTTACCAATGAAAAAAGAATATATATATATATATATATATATATATATATATATATATATATATATAAAACAGCAACTCAGTACATTTCTTTGTTCCTAACACTGTCATTTATATGCAGCATTCTTAGAGCTTAAGTGTCTTACATTATACAGTGGACATTTGAATGTATTCTAATTAATATCAACAATTATTTTTATCATGTCACATCTCCCATAGTTTTTTCCTGTCTCGTCTTTTCTATTTCTTGACTTGATATATCTATAATTCTATTTTAATTCTGACTATATCTGCTTTCACACTTTTGATTGAACATATGTAACTATTTATGGTTGCACTGTAAAATTTATTTTATAAGTTAAACTATTAAACACAACAGTGCTTACTTAAAAGCAAGGTGTAGGGTTCCCCTTTACTCTTCTTCTTGTTCAATATTTTATAAATCAGTCTGTTGAAGCATAATTCACATATAACAAACTCCACAATTCTAAAGTATGCATCCAGAACTTAGGGCAAAGACCTCTAACAGTTTGCATGATATGCCACTTCCTCTTGCTTACTTTTAACCTATCTGTATGAATTTTTCACATAGGTTCCTTTGTAAAATAGAAAATGGGTTATAGCTTTTGTTGTCCTCCAGTCTAGCAGGTATTGTCTTTTACTTACAGTGTTTATAATAGCCACCTTATAGTAAATGTAAATATTGATATGTTTAGATATAAATAGATTGTTTTTCATTTTGTTACTTTTTATTTATGGTTGTTTTTCATGCTTGATACATCTTAAATTGTTTCTTTTGAGCTTATGCACATTATCTTCACTATGGTCTTTATTTTATCACATTTTAAACGTTGCTTTAGGGCTTGTAGTGTATATTTTTAACATATCACCATCGACTTTCAAGTAATATTATACCAACCTAAGTATCATTTAAATTCCTAAAACAGGATACTCCCATTTCTTGTCTCACATATTTGTGCTGTCATTGTTTTCTTTGACAGTAGCCAGGGTTTCATTGTATTTGCTTAATTAGCCGGGTGTGGTGGCTCACGCCTGTAATCCCAGCACTCGGGAGGCAGAGACAGGAGGATTGCTGAGTTCGAGGCTTGCCTGGGCTACATAGTGAGCTCAGGGCCAGCCTGAACTACAAAGCAAGACCCTGTCTCAAAAAAAAAAAAAAGTTATGTCTATTTGCTTAATTAATTAATTTTTGGTACTGGGAGTTAAATGAAGACCTTCATGATGAGCAACATGTCAGCCTTTTTTAAACATACATTTTTGAAATTTGAGGATAGAATAAATCCCTAAGTTTCCCACCCTATGTTGGAATTTGTAATTCTCCTGTGTCAGCTTTCAGAATGCTGGAATTTTACATATAAGCCACCAGGCTTAGCTAATTATGTTTGTTTTAATACAGATATTCTTAAATAAGCCTTTAAAATGCTTTATTGAGGTATGATTGATGAAGAGCTATTCATATTTGATGTATACAACTTGGTGTATTAAGGGTAAATTAATATTAGTGAAGTCTTCATTGTTGGATTCATAGACATTTCTCAACTACCACAAACCCTCCATCTCCTGTATCTATATTTTTAAGACTATAATAAAAGTTTACCCTTTACCAGGTTTAAAATGTATTGTACATTGTTTAGCTACACTCACTATGCTCCATCTTTGTATTTCAAGCGTTTATGATATATGACTAAATTTTCAGCCATTCATCAACATCTCTGCACTTCCTCTCCTCTACCCCCCTCTCTTCCATCCAGATAATTCTAGTTACTTCACAGGGAAATCTGTTCTAGCTTTATCTGCCTGTTTCTTATTGCCAGTGCTATTCACACATTTGCTTACATTCAAATTCCTGTGTGGCCTTTGTTCTCACTGTTCAAATTATTATTTTAATAATTTGTATAATGGAAATGCTTTGTGTTCTACCGCTTTGTGTTGTAACTGTCTTAAACAAAAGAAAAAGGAAGTTTAATTGGATTAAGTCATTTTCTTTGACATCTATAAGGAGCATGAATGATGCCAACTGTGTTGAAACTTTCTCTGATTTTGAATTGAGTCGGTATAAATAACATAGATATTTTCTGTAATAATATGCTTTGAGTTATTGTGTCACTGAATTCGAGATTACTAGAAAAGCCAAGAAATAAAAACTTTATATAAAAGAAGTAGAATTACTCAAATAACTATATAAATAACATGATAAAGAACATGGAGATATGTTGTGCTACTGACCCAGCCAGCATTAAAAACATTTTTTATCTTAAGAAAGAAAATTTAATACAGAATTTATATTTTTTTGATTTTGCATATATTTTAATTTTTAATCACATGCATAACCTTTAAAAATCATGTCGAAAGGGTTAGTAATACCGTGACTTAATATCAGCTATAATTTTCAAGCAGGCAGTGCCTTTATCAAATGCAAGTTTGTAGGTCAGGGAAAAGTTGGGTTCTTAAGAAACCTTATAGCCAGGCATGGTAATGCATGCCTGAAATCCCAACACTAAGGAGGCTGAGGCAGGAGATTGCATCGAGACTGAGAGCTTCCTGGGCTACCTAGTGAATTCAAGGCCAGTCTGAACTATGTATCAAGACCTTTCCTTAAAAACATAATGAGAGAGAGAGACAGAGAGACAGATGGACAGACAGAAACAGAAACAGAGAGAGACAGAAACAGAGAGACAGGGGCAGAGAGGCAGAGACTGAGAGAGAGCAAGTTAAATAAATTACATCCATTTACCAAGCTAAAAAACTATTTGTTGCTTCAGCGTACTCCTAGTGTGGCCTATTTTACAATTTTTCGCATTCTTAACATCCAGGTTGAATAATGGCTTCTGCATATCCTTGACTTCACAGCTCAGATGTTAAAAACAAATCCTGGTTATATATCACATAACTTCTTAAACTGAGGAATAAACTGGTAGGCTTCACAAAGGAATGTGACTTTATGTCATCTGAAAAGTTTGTATAACACATTATTTGAACACAAGGTGGTTCTCCATGTTTCTAAAAGCAAATAGAGCATCTCATTCTTCTGGAGCACTTGGCAGAAAACCTGTAACAGGGCGATGTGTTTCTTGAAATGATTTTCCATCCAGGAGTTAAACATTTCTTCACACTCATGGCACACCAGACTCTCATTAGTTTGTCTGAATTCTTCAAATGAACTATTTCAAAAAAATACAATGCAACTTTTTTCTCTGGTCTTATAAACTAGAAGAAAGTACAGTGTGCGGTTTGCCGGTGATGGCAGTTCACAGGGGAAGTTGTTAGCTCCCGGTGTGAATGTTGTGTGATTGTGCTTGGACAGGATGACCTCAGGCTCTTACCAGGATGTGCCTGTGGGAATTCACTGTTGTACAATATAGCAGCAAAATCTTTTAAGGCTCATCATGAACTACATTCTGTGTATACTGCAAGCTACATAACATATTGGATCCCATGTCTCATTCAGCTAAAATCCAAGGTAGTCAGATGGTTAGGAGAATTCAAGATATATTTTTGTCTGCTGAGGCTCAGCCTTGGAAGATGTATCTTTGTAGTTTGATATACAGTGGAATCTTATAGTGAATAAATCAATTTAAATTTAAAGAGTAGTAAGTTATTACAAAAGGAACATCTTTTATTAGAATATGATAAATATGATTCCTGGAAATCACTTACTTCTTGTTAAGAAAAAAGGTATTTAATATCCTAGCTGGAGTATATTCATTTCTAAAGCCAGAATGTCTATAATATCAATTTATTATACTTTGGCTCTTAACCAATGTATTTTTTTTGGTCATTTTAAAGTTCAAATACTTTTATTCTTTAAACCCGTATTATAGGAGACTGGAGTATATGGATAGAAATGTACATTTTCTCCCAGCTCACAGATGGCACATATAAATTCCTCTATTAAGTACCCATAGGCAATCCAGAATGAATTTTTCAGTTCACCACACTGTCCAATAACTTTTGGGCAGGAAAAGGTAATGTGTTTTGGTGAAACTTGCTTAAGAAGACACAGGCAGTAGGTGCAGATTCTCTGTAATGAGCAGAGAAAGAAACATTAAAGTCATATTATCATTTCAAAGGATTGTTTTATGGATATGATAGCATAGGACAAAGAGGTAACATAAGTGATAAAATGTGGAGAAAACAGTTTCTATGTTTGGTTTTTAATTTTATTTTTTTTTTTGAGACAGGGTCTCACTCCGTAGTTCAGGCTGGCCCTGAGCTCACTGTGTGGCCTAGACAAGCCTCGAACTCAGTGATCCTCCTGCCTCTGCCTCCCGAGTGCTGGGATTACAGGTGTGAGCTCCAAGCCTGGTTCTAATGATTTTTATAGGAACTTTTAAAAATACTCCATACAGACAATTCATTAAAATGGTGTATGAAAAACGCATCTGGAAATTCAACATGTCTAGTGTCCACTTTCTTACTATGGCTTCCTGCTATTTATGGCAAAGGCTGGCACATTAAAACCTACATTCATTTGACACCAACTTGATGTTTTCCCACCTGGTTTGATGAAAAATGCTTTTAAAACTCATTTTCCCTGCATCTCAACGTTTGTCTGAGTCTTCCTCTTCCGTGTGCAGTAGAGTTTAGAGCAGGTGTGAAGGCCGTTCCTGTGGACTGAGTATGAGGAAGACCATCCCGTGCGGTCACAGAGATATGTGCTGGCAGATTGTGACTCCTGTCGTCACAGGCTGTGGTTTTAGATGGATCAGCTACAGGACTCTGGAGGTGACAAGACAAGGGACACTGATGTAGCCTTCACAAAGGCTCAGGTCATAGCAAGAACACTGTGCAAAAAGGGACTCAGTCATGGCTGCCATTAAAAGAAAGCAATCCTGTTGGGTGTGGTGGCTCACGCTTGTCATCCCATCACTCGGGAGGCAGAGGCAGGAGGATTGCTGTGAGTTCAAGGCTTGCCTGGGCTACAGGTAGCTCAGAGCCAGTTTGAACTACAAAGAGAGACCCTGTCTCAAAAAAAAAGAGAATAAAATGAAATGAAACAGAAGTAGTCCCAAAGTGAAGGCATAAGCAGGGTTCTCAAGGTCTGTGTCAAAGCCTGCTGTCAGGAGTGTTTGACAGTCTGGTACCACAAAATGCCACCCCCCTTCTCTTGGGCCATCCAGTGGATTTTCTCTGTGTGGAGAAAATCTCTGTTATCTGTCTCATTCTGTCCTGTCAGCAGCCTCTCTTCCTCTCACTGCAGCCATGGGAAATCAGTATTCTGGGGAATCTTTTAAAAATTTTATCACAAAAATCAGACCTCATTATTTGCCTTCTGCTTAGGTTACAACCTAACTTTGCAGGATCTAAGAGCCTAATTGCCTAGGAATTTAAATCAGAAGAGAAAATAGAAGGAAAAATAATGTCACTGAGACATAGATACAAATTGTGGTTAATGCCTAAAATGTTAATAAAGACATGTATGGATTACCCTTTGGAATTATGTCCATTTTAAATTAACTTCTTTATTGGTATATTTTATATACAGCTCACAATCACACTCAACATTGGGGAATTTGTACCAATACATTACAGGAGTTAATTCTCATTTTTATCCATATCCCTACCTACCCCCACCCCCACCCCCTATATACATGTGCTTTCTTTTTCTTTTCAAATCATATTTAAACAGAACAAAATGCATTATAACTTTTGGATTTTTTTCTTTTTCTTTTTGCTATATCTGTGATGAACTCAGGACCTTGTGCTCTCAAGACAGGCACCGCACCACTGAGCCAAATTCTGGGTCCTCTTAAATCCTTTTTTAATAATGTCCTTTAACATATCCTTACCTCACAATTCAGCCATAATTGAAAAAAAATAGGTTAGTAGTATCAATGTCATCTGACGATATAGACTTTTTCTAGTGAGATGGGGAAAGATAAATTTTTAGTAACTTAATGAATAAATTGATTTCATATCTTTTAGCTAGTCTTCCACATGAAGAAATAAACCAAGAACACTGTGAAAATATGGTAAACATATTTCTTATTTATATTAATTATGCTCTATGTGGTTATATGTTTAATTCTTATGTTCTCTTGACTTCATTGATATATCAGTTTCTATGCAGTAGGAATTTGATGTAGTATAAAACAGTCTCATTCTGCCTAACATCTTCTCTAATTCTACATTAACAAAAACAAAAGAATTGAGATCATTTTACTTTTCATAAAATCCTACAAGAAGTGACTCCATCTTCCATCTCAAAGATTCTTATAAGATATGTAAATTTTTTCATTAAAATGTCTTCAACTTGAACCATTTACTAAGCAGGAATTCAGATAGTTCCATAATTTAAAAGAAAGAAAACTATTATTCATGAAGTTGGTAATGCCACACATTAACTTTAATATGACCTAAAATGAAATAATCTCTCCTTATCACACTGAATTAATATACAGATATGATTGATAATAGAGTTCCAAAAATAAAAGTTATCAAATTCCATAGATTAAAAATCTTAATCCTTGGTCTCTATTTTTCATTTCATTATTTTTTTTCAAATGGATAAAATTAAACATTGAGAGACTAAACATTCATTTCAAAAGTATTTTACTTTTCTTTTTCAATTTAATACAGTAGTGTTTTAAGCACTTTCTCATATGGTTACTTATTTTTTCTCATTAAATAAAAAATGTAAATAGAAAAGAACATCATATGTAGAGATGTATGATGTTCCTAATGAGCATCTATAATGAGTTCCTAATAGATAGATAGATAGATAGATAGATAGATAGATAGATAGATAGATAGATGACTGGCATATATATATCTCAGGATTGCTGAGTTCAAGGCTTGCCTGGGCTGCATAGTGAGCTCAGGGCCAGCCTGAACTACAGAGCGAGAGACTCTGTAAAAAAAACAAAAAAACCCAAACAAGCAAAAAAACCCAAAAAAACAAAAAAACTAAACAAATGGAATGACAGTGAAATTTCAGGAACCAATAAACTGAAATAACAGGGATGCTCTAGTTGTACATGAATTCAGTTAATCACAGCTGAGATTGACTTACCTAAAGCAGGAGTCACTGTGACCATAGACACAGATGAATATTTAAAAGGAAGTTTGGTTAAATGATTAGAAGCTGAATGTGGCATACAGTGGGAGAATTTCCTAGGGGCTCCATTCTTTTGGCTTTCATATTTTTAAAGTTGTGTCTGCACAGATACTGTGATGACTTCATAGAATCATATAAGAACTTTTCTACTCTGACTCTAACCAAATGTGGGGAAGGAGCAAACACTGTGTATATTAGAACATTGTCCATGGCAGAAGCCTCTGGGGAAAGAAGGGTTTCCCTGCTAACTTATCCTACCTGTGGACCAGAATTTAACCAAGTATGGACACAGGTAATTTTCTCTTTCACTTAAGAGGTAAAGTAAAATTTTAAAAATATTTGTGAAAGTCATGACTCAGGAGAATGTACCAAAAGCAAGTTCTCATAAAATGGCTTATTGAGATCAACAAGAAATATAAAGTTGATATGGGCAGACAAGGACTAAAAACTGCCCACATATAATGACACTTAAATCACACATCTTTTTCAAAATTAAATTCAAAGTCAATCACAGAACTCAGGACAAAACACAAAACAACAAACTTCCTGGAAAATTATAGAAGAAAATATAAAATAGGCAGAAATGTGAAGATGCTACTATATAACTATACTTGCCTGGTAATCTGTAAAACAGAAATATATGTAGGCAATAAAAATAAATCCATAATGGCCAGATATTTGAAGGTGGGAGATAAGAGGTTGAGTTGATGAACATAAGATTTTATGAAGAGGAACCTATCTGTAATTTTGGAGACAGTTTTGATTTGACAAAACTGACTGATCTTCATCCATGGCACAAAAATAATGTAATGTATTTGAACATATACGGAGAGTGCTCGCTTCGGCAGCACATATACTAAAATTGGAACATATACGGAGAGATTTTAGTGAGACTTACTGAGGGAGCCAGGTGGATTCTGTGCCCGGACGCACCAAGGGACTAGGAAGCTGGTGATAGAAATGGGAGAAACGACCTCAGGGAAGGGGATGGAGAAAGACCCCCGCGTAGGCCTTAGGTAAGGAGTAGAGTCTGCAGGATGAAACAGAAAGAGCACACTGACCACTGTCCTGTGCTTGCTAAAGTTGTTTCACTGAGGACTAACGGTTAGGGATTGTAATGCTGATACACAAATATGCCGAAGTGGAGCAACTCAGCAAGTAGGTGCTGGATGATAGAAGGTACATCTACTGCTGCAGAAGTGACCTGCAGATAAGCCCAAAGCAGAGGCTGCTGTGCTGCATGTGGCAATGCGATAGGGTTAGCAACATCTGCATGAACTCATGCTTAACTTAATATAGATACATTTAATTACATAGAGAAGTATTTATAGATTATATATACATATATGTAGCTGAGTATATGCGTGTGTGTGTGTGTGTGTGTGTGTGTGTGCTTTTTCTGTTGGGAGCATTCAGAAGCAAGATTACTAAAATAGCAATCAGCACACCTAGTGCTCAGCCACTGGTTTCTAGAAACAGTGTCCAAGAAAAGAAACGGGTTCCTTGGAGAAATGCCTGATTGTAGGACTAGAGCAGAAAACAGACAAGCTGAGCTTGGAATATATTACAGTCATAAAAACGTGGATCTTTAAAAACAACTCCATGATGACACATCTATAAAAATGTGGTGAAAGAAAACAACAGAACAGAACAAGACACCGGAGGCAGAACATGAAACGATATGAGCAAGAGAATAAAGAATACAGTGTTGGATATCAACTCAAATCATGAATGTACATAAGTTCATGTACTGTAAATAAATCAATGAGGTTACACAGACAGTTTTACTTTACAAATATTTTATGTAGGTACTCTGCCTTCAAAATGTGCAGCATAAATCACCATTTCTTCATTCTGGTCGAGTCAATACTTCCTTCCAAATAGCCCAGAATGGAAAGAGGAGGCTTACAATTTTTTTTAAAAAACAGACGAATCTGCCTCAGTCAGGCAATGAAAGTTAGCATCAACAGTTGTCACTTGTGTTGAAAGTATGTAAACTTGATAGGATACAATGGAAAGCTACGCTCCTCTCTGTGGTCTACATCAAGAGCACAGCGTAAGTCTAATCGTGAATAGAAGCCAAATGTGTTCCTAGAGAGAAACAGTCCACAAAATGGCTGTTCACTATCCCTCAAAATTGTCAAAGCCAACAAAAGTCTGAGGAGCTGCCAAAGCCCAGAGAAGTCTAAAAAATAGGATGATTTCGGTATTCTGGGTACATTTCCAGAGCAGGAAAATTATATTAGGCAAAAAGAAGGAAATCTTAGTAAATGTGAATTTTGATTAGTAATAGCATACCAACAATGGCTAGTCAAATAAAACAAGTATACTATACTATTATAAAATGTGAATGGGGGAATCAAGTATAAGATACATAGTTACATTCTATAGTATCTTTGCAGCTTTCCTGCAAATCCAAATTGATCTAAATTTAAAGATCAGAAATATAAATGAAATATATGAAACATATTTTAAGACAGTGGGGTTCAGGCACCAGAATTCATTGATATTAAGTGATAAGAGGCAGATGAAATTCATCCTAAGATACTGTGAGTTTCTAATTTGGGCGAACACGGAGCTCAGGAAACTGGAATGGGAGTCAGCTGAGAATTTTGGAAGTGGAATTAACAGTTTGGGGATACAACGCTGCCTGGTCCTCCCAGGGTGCAGCAGGGGAAAGGAATGTGAAGATGGAGAAGTCCAGTTATTTCCAGAAGGTTCTTTTCACTTATTTATGTGAGTACTAACCTGTGGATAGATGGGAGGAAATTTTCGATAATAAATGAAAGTACCATTTGAAATGTTAAAGAGGAGACTACCTTTGGTTCTAATACAACCCCAAATAGCTTTTTCTCCCATCACTCAAATAGCAAGACTATACTTAATGGAATATTGTGTAGATTACTCAGGTGACAGTAGCCTGAACAGGCAGGCACAACTGGCCCAACACAAAGAGTAAGTCAATTACACCTGATGAATCACAAAAGCAACACCAAACAGTCAACATAACTATACAATATTCAAGAATAAAAAATAGGCAATGTTCATAGAAACATGAACTGTGCAATGGCCGACAAGACAAATGAATTAGTCAGCAATCTCTGTGGAAGCAGAATCAGTAAGTACTATCCAGTGAGACTGTCTCCTGGGGGAGTCTACAATGGCAGTCCATGAGCTCAAGGGCCAGAGGGTCTGTTAGCTTCTCAGTCCATAAAGCAGGATCCTGCAGGACATGCAGAGCCCTGAGTAGCAGTAAGCTGAGAGGGAAGAGCTGGAAGCCTCCTGGGGAGTAGATGGTGTGAACCTCTCTCCAAGGGCTGAGGAAAGCGGCATCTGAACTCCACAGGCAGCGACAGGAGACACACTGCTGGGGCAGAATTGAGCCAACTGCTGGCCCATTTCTTCCTCCTTTCCCACCCTGTTTCATCTGCCTTGGACGGTACCGCCCCCCATTCCCAGTGAGCCTCTCCCTCCCTTTGCTGATGTATATGCCCGATGCCTCTGCCAGGCACGGCCAGAGCTGTGCTTTACTGACCCTCTGGGAATTCCGCAAACTGGTCAACAGGATGATCATTAATAGTCCCAGTGAAATTCACAATTTTCTCAACTAATTGAATATGTTTTACATGTGGAGAAGAAAAAAAAAGATAAGAAAAAGAGACAAAACAAAATGCATGAGAAAAAAAGTAATGGCTTTAAAATAGACAGCTGTTAGGCAATGAAGATATTGAACATTTTAACTATATTCTATAAGAGAAAGAGGAAAGATATGGGAAATATAAAAAACTTGTTTTATCTAGAAAATAAAAGTGTCAGATAAAAAAATCCTTCAAATGTAAAAAAAATGCTACACTAGGCACTGCAGGGAAAAGAAAAGTTTGGAGACTCTGAAGACTAAAACAGATATACCTCCCTAAACTGTCTCTCAAATTTCCTTATGTGGTAAATTCACCACGTCGTGAGACTATGCAGCATTATCTGCATTCAACAATCTATTTAGTAAATAAAAGAGTCAATTTCTCACCGATGAATTCATATTTCAGTTTTGGAGGAAGAATTATATACTAAAACTCCATATTTTTAAATGACAGTTTGTGTAAGTAGGGCATGTCTCTACGCCTGTGAGGACACCACCATAATCAAGAAATAAACATATGTGGGCTGCAGAAGTAGCTCAGTGGTGCTGCCTCCTCCTGTCTGTTTTATACAATGTTGCTACTGCATGATTAGGAGCTGGACAGCAGGAAAAATCAAATGTCTATCATTAGATGAGCAGATAGATGGAATATAAATTAACCATAACAGGGAAATAATTCTGAGGATTCTTACATGCTATATAGAATCACCTTGAGATCATGCTAAGTGAAATAACAGTCAATAAAAGGACAAATATTGTGTGAGTTCACTTATGTAATGTATCTCAAGTTGTCAAATTCACAAAACTAAAATCAGAATGGTATGGCAGTTGCTGTGACCTGTGGGAAGAAAGATTAGGAAACTCTTGTGGGATGGACATAAATTTGATGGGTTCAGTGATTAGTGCTTTAAAATGCAAGTAATGAAACTTCACTGCCAATAAAGTACTTCATATTTCTGAACTCTATGTTTAAAGTGATTAAATTAGAAAATTTAATACTATGCAAATTTTACCACAGTAAAATCTTAAAATGATAGAGAATACAAAAAAGGTTTAACTTATAAAAAGAAAAAATGATTTATAATTCGATCATTTGGTCCACTAAGTAGATGATTAAAAGTAGTTTTTGTTCAATATCATTAGAAAGTTATTTTCTCTTGTGATTTTCAACCCACTAAATTTATTTTTTTAGTATTTGTTATGCCCAGAAATTTAAACACACCTGAATAAGCTACTATATTATTTTTGAGTTTGCACCTGAATGTTTACACTGGGAATGGGTATTTTTATGTCATTTTTTTTCCCAACAAAGTTGTTGAATATAGTGTCTACTTAGAATGATTTAAGATTGGTATGTTGTATTAAAATTACTGATTTTCCAATTGACTTTGTGAATTTTTCTTTGCCTATTTCTTTTCCCTTACATTCTTTTTCCTTCTCTTTCTTCTTTTCACTTTGTCTCCTTAGTTTTGTTCCCTATCATAGAAAAAAAAACATATGAGCCTCATTTACTGTCCCAAGTTAATAATTCTTGGTTATAAATCTTACATAAATACAGCATGACTGAAGTACAATCACAAAACAAACAATTTTAGTTATTTTGTCTTCTAACAATAACCTTCCAATTGGAAAAAGACCTTTATTTGATCTTTTAAAAATGGATAGAGAAGTTCGATTTACTAGAATCTACTATCATTTGTTACTAGTACAAAATAAACCAGCTTTCTCTTGCAATGTCTAGCTAATACAGTTTTAATACAATAGTGTATATTGTAATTTTAACATGAAGCATAGTGTTATGTTTCTTGTTTTCTCACAGTGAACTAGAAAGGAGGAATGCTTCAAAAAACTGGAACTTACATTGGCATTTTAGGCTTCAGGTTATCTATATTTAGTTATTTCATGCAACATTAGAAATATTCCTCCTTTCCACCTCTCGATATTTCTTCTTTCTCTGTCAAGATTGATCTCTTTTGCTCTAATGGTATGTACTCTTGATTTTGAGTTTGAAATTCAGACAATGAAATATTATTCCATTTTGTTACTCCGCATATACCATTCTTTTAACATTACTTATAACTAGGTATCAAGAAGAAAAATGACAGTTTTAGTGAGGAAGAAGAATAGATTTTAGAATAACTCCAAGATGTCAAACAAATTCATTGAAAATTAGAGGAACAGGATTTTTTTCACACGAACAGGTATTTTCCTACAGAATAAATACAAGTTACTTCAGCAGAAAAAGCTCTGATTAGAAAAAGACAGGAGACAGGCTGTCCTATTTTACATATAAATGAAATCATTAAAAATATGTGTATTGAAGTTCTAGGCATAATTTCAACTTTTAGACATAAGCCCTGAACCTTAACTCCCCCTCAAAAAGACTCTATGAATCTAATTAATAATATTTTTCTACATATTTAAGGAAACATTTAAAAATAAATTTAAGCCTTATCTTTCTTGTGAAAATAAGATATATTTACAAAAGCGCTCCCAATATTATTTTAAAACTTTGCTATCTAAATTACTTAACAGGTAAATGTGTTGAAAATATGTATTCCTTTGTAGTTTTTCAATGACTATCGTTTGACACGTTTAATATTTAATTTAAAATGATCATGGTTTCTGTTATAGCTTGTACCTCAGCACCCCCTGGAACCTGTTGTGGTCATAGGCGGGGCTTTTGGGAGGTGGTTGGATCTAGTGTGTTTGTTGCTGATATTAAGGGGGATGCTGATGTTAATTCATGCTGTGATATTAGGATTAAAGATACCCTACTCTGAGTGTGAGTGCCACCTGCCCTACGGGTGGGTAGTGCAGTTAGAATATAAGCGATCACATGGAGGCTGTTGTTACTGTCTTCTTGCTGCTTTCTGCCTGCCCTGCTCTACCATGACCTTTTTCTTCTCTGTGATTTCCTTCCATCACACGATCTGCCTTGAAGTTAGGCAGTTATGGAGTGAAATCTCTATAAATGATGAATTCTTTAAATTTCTCCTTTAAGGGTTGGGTTTTTTTTTTGTCTCAGTGAAAAGAAAAGTAAGAAAAATTGTATCCTTCTATTACATACTGGTATATAATAGTACCACTGCTTATCTTTTAGGATTTTTGGCACATTTCAAATATAGTTATATTTCATGTACATAATTTAAATACACAGAATCATTAGTTGTGCGTATTTTAGGAAGATTGTTAAAATTTCACCATTTTATTACTAAAAAAAAAAACCTGGAAATTTTCCACTTTTTGTAGCTGGATTTTGTAAAGCTGACATTTGCAACTTAACAGTTGACCCCAAGTCCCATTCATACAATGTATTTGTTTATGCAGTATCCCAAGCATTGGTTTTGGCAGGTATCATTGAAAGCAGTTGATGCTTATATTCAATAAATTTGATAAAATTATCATTTCTATTTTTTTTCTTTAGACTGGGTCTTATATAGTCTAGATTATCCCTGAATTTTCTATGTAATGTAGGCTGGCCTCTAATTTGCAGCAATCCTCCTGCCTCAGCCTCCCTAGTGGTTGGATCACAGCTGTGCATCACCACACCTGGAAAACAGGAGTTTCAAAGTTGGTACTTTTCCAAATGAAAGAGATTGTCAGTGGATGATATGCACATAGGCAGGAGGAAAATACCTGTCTGAGTTGCTATGACACAGAGGCTGGAAACTGGGTGGCAGAAATAAAAAAACCTTTATTCTTCAGTTCTACAGGCCAGGAATGCCAAAATCAAGGCACTGGCAGATTTGATTGCTAGTGTGGAGCAGCACCACCTCGGTGGTGCTTTCTTCATGCGTGTCCACAAGGTATAAAGTGCAAGAAGGTCACTGGGTCCTTTTTCACAGGACACTGATACTACTGTACAGTCACTGGCTCTAATGATCCAGTCGCTACTCAGATGCTCCACTTTCTAACACCATCCCATTTGCAGTGAGGCTGTCAACATAGACATTTGGCATAGATAAAACTTCCAAAGAACAACAAACAGGATGTATATGGAGATAGATGACAATGGCAAGAAAGGTAGAGATATATTCAATGGAATCATCTTCCTGTCAAAACACAATTATATTTTATTCACTAAATCACTGGTGTTCTATGAAGATTTCTGATGCAATAAAAAAGGAAACAATGCTTTTCAACTCATTTAGATAGACTATAGAATAATAATTGGCTGTATACCTGGTTATAAGGCAAAATTTAACAAATGTCTGCAGAACAAGTATAAATAGATTCCTGCGAGGATATAAGTGATTTTTAAGTATATTACTTAGCATGCTGATTTTAAATATTGTTGAATCACAATAGATTAGATCATTTTCCTATTTCCATACTCATTATATTTCAGACTGAAAATTAATTTCAGTACAACAATGATCTTCTCATGTCAAAGATTAAATGGTTTAAAATACTGCGTAATAAAGATACCAGGAGTATTGATGTCTGACACGTGACAGGAGACTCAAATAAGTGAGGATTTCATGCAAACATCAGAGAATCAAACTTTTGGAGGATTTTACAGGACATTATGTGGTGGTTAATTTCATGTGTCATCTTAACTAGACTATATGTTGGTTCAACAGCAGGGTGAATATTTGCATGGATATACTTTTAAAATATGGATAATAATTCCAATCAGTTGATTTAAATTAAGCAGATTATATTCCATAAAGTGTACAGGTTTCACACATTATTTGAAGGTCTTAGAGTAAAGACAGATTTCTTTTAAAAATGCTGTCTGCTTCAGGATTGCAACATAGAATTCTTGCATGAGTTTTCAGAATCCTGCCTGTTTTTTTTCTGCATATTTTATATTAAAAATGTAACAACTTTTACTTGAATTATCAACCTACTAGGCCTACAGATCCATGAATTTCTGGATACATAATCACGTGTCAGTTCCTTAGGTATGAATCAATCATGACCATTTACCTATTAAGGGGGGGTGGACACATGCATATATGCTGAAATACTGAAGGTTTTGTTTCTGTAGCTTTGCAAACATACCCCATTTATCATTTTATTTTCCTTGTTCAACATCAGAGTGAAGCAAGATAAAATGACATGCCTATTAATAGGTTTAGCACAGTAAAGAAATGATTAAGTTGAATTATTTTGAGTTCAAACACTTTACTGATGGTAGATACTCTAGCAAAGGATCTTTAAAGACACATGACCAAAATCATTTCCAAAAGATCAAGATGAAAACGGTCTCCCTGCTGATTTGTGCAACCCTTTCACTGTGATATTTCCACAAGGCTCTGCTTTTGCAAAGCAGAAGTTTTAACATGATTAACAAACACTGAAAAATAAGCAGCTGGAAATACACAACATCTTAACTATTATGTAATGGCATCTGTATCTCAGATGTGATATTTTCCTCATATTATCCCAGGCAAAATGCAAGTAGCAAGACCATTTGTACAGAAAAATATACCACTTCTGCATGAAAAATGAGTCTAAAGATAATAACATGGCTACTTTGAAAAGATATCAGAATCTACAACAATCTTCACTATACTTTGTTAGCATGATAAGTCTCTGTAAATCATCAGTGTAAACTATATACCTGTTTACATAGGTTGTTTTGTTTACAAGATATTTTATTGTGGTTATGTGTGTGTAAACCTAAGATTTGCCATTTCAATCACTTTAAGTACAGTTCATATGTTTACATTGTGAAAATTTACAAGATTTTATTAATTTATGCCATCTAAATGTTGAGACAATTTAGACAAGTTTTTGTTCTCATCAAATTTTTGAGGGTTCATTTCCCAGCTCCTACTGATATAAACAGTATCAGTTTGTACTCTTTATTTTCCTGTTGGCATTTAAAGACAAGATCTCTTTGTTTGGGCCAACTTCCCAAGTGCTGAAATTATACATCTGTGTAACCACATCCTGCCTTGACACTCTTATTTTTACTATTGTGTTTAATTTATTTCATAAATTACAATTCTTGGTTCTACCTTAAAGTGCTTTTCTACTGAGTATAAATGGATTTTGGTTATGGAATCTTTCTGGAGATAAAAGAAAGCAGAAAGTACCCTCAAAATCTTTATGCAACGTAAAAATTTCCTTAGTCATTTATTGTATGTTTATTGAGTAAGGAAAATTACTTTTATGACAGACTACATTAAAATCCTATATAAAATGTGAAAGTTTGAGAATTTTTTTTTTGCTTTTTGAGACAGGGTCTTGCTTTGTAGTTCAGGCTGGCCCTGAGCTCACTATGGTGCCCAGGCAAGCCATCGTGAACTCAGCAATCTTCCTGTCTCTGCCTCCTGAGTGCTGGGATTACAGGCGTGAGCCACCATGTCCGGCATTGTGGTATGCGGCATTGATTGCTGGTGGGCGTGAGTCTCCACGCCCAGCATTATATGTGGTTACCAGGGATCGAACTCAGGACCTTGTGCTTGCAAGGCAGGCGCCAGAACCACTGAGCTAACCCTCTGGCCCTCTGAGACTATTTTGAATAGAACCGAATAAAGGCAGAAGTTAAGATTTAAAGAGCACAATCAGTTTAATTTAAATTATTGCATGTTCCTTTAAAGCATATAGAAGCAATTACGTAGCCTTGGCTGTGTGGACTGCATCTGACTGAAGACAAAAGGGCAACCCCTGAAAGCCACAGAGAGACTCTGAAGAGAACCCGAGGAGTCAAAGCATGTGGTTCACATAACATTCATCCCTCTGGACAAAATATTTACATCTCAATTGAAGAGTATAATAGAAACACATACATGTAGTTTCTGTGATTATATTCATTGAACATATCCCTATTTTAAGAAGGAACATTCTACTATTCATAGTACTAAAATAGCCATTAAACAAAGCATTAGAAAGAAATTATCGATCAAACACCCAGGTTTATATGAGTTTACCACTAAGTGGGCTTCCTATGGATTGTTTCTTTCTGAATTGAGTCTACAACTAGCATAAGAGGTGAGGATATAATCTAGTTTTTACTTTTCTTGACAGTTTTGACATTGCTTTGACATTCGGTAACTTAAATCACAAGGAAGACATTGTAAAACATCCTGAAGGCAACATATCCCTTTTCTGAGGATGTGTAGTCACAGGTGATTAGTTATGTACTCCTTCACAGCTAACCTTTGTCTATATTCACATTATGATATTTATGGCTTTTTAAAATCCTATTTGAAATTTGAATTAAATGTTATAAATGAATTCTTTTCACTCAGTAAAGTCTATACAATAAATGAATTCTGAAAATTTTATATTGTATTAAGATTTTGAGGGTTTGCTGCTTTCTCCTATTTCTACAATGATTCTGTACTAAAATCTATTTGTACTCATACTAGATAAGTTCATGATTATTAACAATTTTTACCTTTAAATTTTGTTCAGTGACAAATGAAATGATAACTCTATATTTTCTTGTTCCTAAAACCATTTCACTACAAAGTATTTTGTTATAGGGCTTTCTCTTTGTTATTGACAGACAATTGCATTATCTTTAAGAATACAGTATTACATTTTGGTATGTTTCTACTTTTATGTAATGACTATCTCACAATGGCTAGTTTATGCATAATCTCATGTATTTCCTTTCTTATGAGAATACACAAAAACTTCTCTTCTAGATTTTGGAATAAACGAAGCAGTATTTCTAATTATAATTATGCTTTGAAGTAGCAGAAAACCTGAACCTATTCATTGTCTTGTCAGGCCATGAAGTTTCCTTTGTTAATGTCTCCCTAGCCTCTCTTACTACTCTTTTCTCTACCTCCAAGAACTCTCTGGTTTTGTAGCATCCAAAACTTAGTAAAAACTCATGGTTTATTTTATACCTGGGTAGTTTATTGTGCATTGCAATCTCTGAGTCCATTATAACCTGTAGGTCACTTTGCAAATTGTAGGATGTTTGGTTTTTGCAGCATAATAGTATCTCATTATGTTTGCAGCTTGTTTTAGTCATGTACCTGTTCAGGGAACCACTGGTTGATCCCACATGCTGGATGTATGGACGGTGATGTAACCAACATTGGAATGCATGGAATACACCTCAATATGTTGTCCTCAAAGAGTTAAATTAGAAAAGGGTCATCTAGAGTGTCTGCGCTTGTTCACTGAGCTGACCCTGGCTGTGCCTTTCTTCGGAGAGGGTCTGGCTACCTCCTGGGAAAGAAATATATAGAGATAACTGTTAACATGAAGTACAGATCATTCCCAGACCCCAGATTTTTAATATTTGGTATTTAACATTAGAAGAGATGCATTTTAATTTTCTTCCCTTGTGTCACAGCAAAGTTTCCTTCAATTTATTTGATATAGATTTCTTTGTTTTTCTCAGATCCTTAAAGTTTTTTATAATATTAGAGTATTCCTCCATATTTCACTAAAACACTTTTGGATATCTTTAGTTAAAAGATTTTAATTTAAAATTTAATTTATAATAGTTACGGTATAATGAAAATAATTGAGTTTCATCTTTGCTTTCTGGTATTAAGCCCTGAAAGCTTACAATAATTTATGGATATAAAAGCTTTTTGTGTCCTCTTGAATTATTGCCTCTCACCAACAAAGGAAATTTAGTTTCCACTTAGTAAAATAGTAAATCAAGAACTGCAAAAATAAAGTCAAAGACAACAAAAACCACAAAACTCCTGCACACAGCTGACAGGTGTTCTGTTGCTGTTTCTCTTCTCACACCTTGTGCTGTTTCTTTTTCTTTTTTTTTTTTTTTATTCTTTTCTTCCTTAGCTTGATAAAAATGGATGCACGATTGTCCTTCTCAACCTCATGCTCCATGTACTTCTTAAGCATCTCCAGAGTTGCCAAGACCTTGTAGCAGCCATTATTGTCACCCATGGTAAGTCTTACACAAAATAAAAGAAAAAAGTTATTAAAACTGTATGTGTAGTGGATGACACTGGGATCAGGAATTTTTTATGGAATTATTGGAGTTGTACATAGAACATTTGTAACTCAACTATGCCTAAAATGTGATACACATTTACTACGAGTTAAATATTATTACTATTATCACTCACTCCTTTTCCTGGTAAGAAATTGCACTAATAAGGAGGATATGGAGTATACATTTTCTGAAGAAAGTTTTGTTGATCTATTTTTTAAAATTTTTTATTGTTTTGAGACAGGGTCTCACTTTGTAGTTCAGGCTAGCTCTTGGTCATCGCTATTTTACTTTAGGTTTAAATATTTTACATACTTCAAATCACAGAATCTGACAATATTTGTCTTTCTTCGGCAAGTTGATTTTTCTCAGTGTCTTGTCTTTCAGCCTTACGTGATCTAGGGTAAGATTTCCTTCTCTGGTAAGGCCTTCTCTTATTATCTCAGGTCTTTCATAATACTCTGAAATTGAGGGGTGGAGGTGGCATAAAATATTAATGTATAACATTTCACCAAGTAGTATGTAATCTAGATAGAATGACAAATCATAAAGAAACGTATTTTACAAATTTATCAATACATTTATAAGTGAATGCATGTGTATATTTGTGTATATATATTACATACATAAGGTATATATTTGTACATAATGTTAATATGTTTATATAGTACAAATTTAGAGTTATTAATTTTCTTGCATGGTGATGCAATATCCTGAAGTATACTTTATGATTTGTTTCCAGACCTTGCTGGGTATTTATGCAGTCTGATTCTTGGGAGACAGAAAAATGATACTTTGTGAGATCCACTTTTTTTAATCTTACTTTAAAGATTCTGAAACAAGTCACATTTTTTTCCACAAAGGGTTATACTTCTTTGATTTTAAAGAAACTACTTGCCTGGCTTCTTGTCTGCTTTTATCTACTTTTACTCTGCAGTATAAAAATACAAAATATGATCTCTCCAGTGTTATTGAGAATACTGGAAGTTAACCCTTTAAGTGGTGAAAGCCATCAAGTCTTAGGTTTTCATTTATTTTTCTTTCATCTCTCTTGCTCAGAGTTTCCTTTTATTTCCAAATTAAATTTTCTGGCTGTTTCTATGTCTCTCAGTATTTCCTTGTAGAGTCATACCATCAGGATGACTTCAATATTTTACAGTAATATATGTAGAAAGAAAATGAGCCACTGAGGAAAGAAACCAAAGGGTCACTAAAATCTGGTCAAAAACATAGGTAAATCAGAAAATTTATCTCTTGGAGTATTTATAATGCACACACACACAATTTCTGTTAAATATTTTTCATGTTTCATACTTAGGTCCCATGTCTTTTATAGTTTTAGTTCATTGGCACATTTTAAATATACATTATGATCACATACATCACTGAGAATTATGTATCTTGATAATAATTTTCCCTATTCCCTTGCCCTCATTTCAGCCCCTCCCCACCCAGTACATATAAGCTTTGTTTAAATTTTCTCCTTTTTATATCATATTTCGTACTCTTTCCCTATATAATAACATCATCTGTCACATTCCAAATTCCATTTAAGAATAATTGTCCCAAGGGTATAACATTGTTCATGACATAATTTGAAATTAAATATAAAACTTACTTGATGTATCTAATTATATGATTAGTTTGCAAAGATTTTAAATTCAAAGTTTAATACCTGGAATTATCAGCAAACTGGTCCCAATCCAAAACAGAAAGAGAGAGGGAGAGAGGGAAAGGGAAAGGGAGAGGGAG